>JACSVZ010000002.1:121568815-121681315 GCA_014706295.1 Lycocorax pyrrhopterus obiensis
CCTCATTTTGCTTCCTATTAAATGTCAAAGAAGATTTGAATGGACTGCCTGGGTATTTTTCTGCTTCCCTTTCAGTATTAAAGTCTTCTTCATTATCTCACAACCATGTTGTCACTATGTACACTGAATCCTATTTCTTCCACTTGTGAATCTGACGTATTGTCAAGTCTTGTTTTCTAGATTTGGTGGTCTAGCAGCCACAACCATCCGAAGCCAGAGAAATAATTTTGGGGTTGGCATATCTTGGGGTTTTTTTCCCCTTCCCTAGAGGACACTCTTTTTAACAAAGAAAGAAATTAGATGTTTGAAAATAAGAAATATTCATTCCTGTTGTGACTTACTACCAGTGTCAAGAAATGACTAAAGCTAAAAGGGTCAGATTTTAGAGGAATACATGATTAATAAGCTCAACATTTCGATAGCGGAACTTTCAGCCCATAAAGAGAAAGAAGGACTGTAAGTCTTTGCAGACTAAGAAACATCTCATCTCTGTTTACAGAAAAAAAACCCAAGATGATTCAGAGGTGGGCTGAGACCTGAAGATTACGCTGAATAGAGCCAGCTCTGATTTATTGTTTATATCAGAAGATGCCATTTAACCCTGTGCTGGACACAATACAGAGCCTGATATTTTGGGGTGAGAGGGGAAAAGAAGGTTTTACTGCCCAGCCTTTCACTGTCTAGTGCCTCCATGTTTAATAAATTAACATCTTTAAACCTATCATCTATCTGTATTTCTTGTGCCTTGTACATTTTGTACAAAAAGTCTCTGTTTCCTGTTACTGTTACGGATGGTATCTAATGACGTGGAAATATGACAACATGAACACAGGCACTGACAAATTTCATAACTTTGGCTCTTAAATAAGGTCATTTCTAAGGAAAACATTCTAATTTTTCATCTGTGCACATTGTTTTGATATTTAATATGCTGGAACTTAATTCAGAAGATATAATATGGCAAGACATTTTTCAAACAGGTCTCTACCAAGGCAAAATGATTATTGATGCCAATTACGACACTTTGGCTCAGTGTTTCAATAGTTGGAATACGAGCTACAGTCATTTTATAGCTGAAAAAATTATCAGTGATAATTGACTGTGAGTCCTGAACAGGCAGCTTATCCAAGTTCAGTTCAGACAACAAAGGTGCAGAAGAGCCAAAGAGATTTAAGTCCTCAGTTCAATGTGTCATACCCTCCCTGACATCACTTTATTTTTTAACTATCATCCAATGGACCGTATAAGATATATAGGGGTTGATGGCTTTGGCTGCTGAATTTATGAGTAGAATCTCTTGCTGAATTGTCCCGTAATTGGGTTCTTAAAATAGATTTTCTAAGGTAAGTGCAGTTGTAGTTGTGTGTTGTATCCAAGTTCAGAATTTTTTTCATAAAAGTGAACCAGACATAGAAATTTATAGGGAAAAGTATAATGGCCAGTGATTAATAATGATCATATAGATTAAATGTCATAATTAGACTGGCAAGAAGACTAACAGGCCAAGAAGGAAATAGAATTTTATGAAATTTCATTAATACTAGATTTAAGCCTTGCATTCCAGCATACAAGCTGTTTATATTTAGAAATATTGCAGGATTAATTAATTTATTTCAATATTTTTGCAAAGATATTAAACACTCTGTAATACTACAGCTGATATTTTTGTTTAATTTATGAATAATAACTAATTTTATTATTAAAATAACTCAGTTCTAGTTAAGACTTGTGCCTAATTCATGCCTGCATTTTTTGTAATTACTTAGCAGTTCTTACTTGGAGTTTAGATTTTATTTTCCTACTTATATATTGGATGCAAAGTGGGTGAGGAATTTTTTTTTAGGAAAAATAAATATGTTGAAATATTTTACTAATTTTGGTTTAAGTAAAGATATTGCTGAAAGCAATTCAAGTGAAATATAGAAATTATATGCAAACATCTAAACCCAAGGAATGGAAATGTTGGACATTTTGTCACAGATATACAAATAAAACAGGACATCATTATCTACTCTGGTTGTTGCAGTTACCAAAGTCCTTGAAGTACAAATCTGATATACCAGAAGTCATGCTGAAAAGAATTACCAATGTATTTGGTATCACTTAAAATTATCTAGTAGTGTTAATTTCTTTCAATGAGTTTTTAACTGCTCATCTGCATTCAGTGTCACTTCTGCAGGATGGAATAGGAAAACATACACTGAAGTATAACAAAGGAGGAGCTAAGAGAACAGAGCTAGGGGAAAAAAAGGCTTTCTGAGTGTGAAGTGGACTTGATCTCTCTCAGGGACACTCCTCTCAACCCACTTTGTGTCAAGCAACTAGCATGGGTGAAGTTCTCAAGTTCTGCAGACAAATGCATCGTACTCACATCCAAAGCCCTATAGTGGCATTCAATTGGTGCACCCGTATTTGAATTTTTCCCCTCAAAGTACCTGAAACAGACTAAGAGAAGGGTTTTTTTTTTCTTTTCCCTTCCCCCTTCTCCATTTATCTTTTAATGGCAGTACAGAGACGGAAGAGAAGGGAGGAAGGGAGGTGACAACAGTAGGAGGGGGTAGCAGGCTCTGTAGGATTGCAAGCAAAGGTTCATTCATATACGTTTATTCCACACAAAAAAAGAGACTATTCAACCACTTTGAATAGATCATCATAACTGCTTGTCTGGTCAGCTTTCTCCTTAGAGTTTCAAGTTATAGGGGTCGATGTGTAATCTAGGGGTCTTGTCTAGCTGCCTCTATTAAAAAGTGCAGCACTCAATGCCAGCTGCACTAAGCGGGGTGCCTCTATCTGTAATAGTGCCATCAACAATTCTGAAGATGTACTTTGAGTGCACACGGGATAGACAGACAGTCTGTTACAGCGCTGACATTTCCAGAGCTGGCCATAGCTGATTTTATGCTAAATACGCTAATCTTTTACATCAGTCCTTTAATCAGGAAGATATTCACTCATTGATATGCTCTTAGTTGAGGCAAATTAAGTTGGCTTTGATAGTCCTTTTTTCCCCTTTCCGAAATAATTAAGAAACAATCCAGAGTTTAACTCGCACAGCAGTAGAAAAGAGTATTTTGAGGTAGGGTGTGTTCTGTCATAAGTTTGTTAGATTTTTTTTTTTATTGTTTCTCTTTTTCTCTCTCTATTTTTTGGAGAAAGAATTATTAGTTGTATTTCATTTGGTGATTAAATACAAGAGATTAATTCACTACTCTGGTTCTTCATCTTCCTTTTTTTTTTTCTCAGTGGGATGTGCAGGAAAGGAAGACTGGTGCTAGAAAGTGCATTCCCTGTCTTGAAAGAGGGGAATTCTCTCTCTGTTTTAAAACAGGGAGGAACACAATAAAGTGGGCAGACTCTGAAGCTCTAGGAAGCCTAGTCTAGGTGTCTGAGGATCTGGAGGCATTCCTTTTAAAGCAATGAGTGTTGCTGTCCTTTGTCAGCATGGCTTCCTAGGCACATTTGTTACTGCTGGCCCCAATGCCCTTCTCATCTACTCACCTGAATAAATCTAAAAAGAATGGAGGAAACTAATTGCCACTTGAATCAAAAAATCTCATGTAAATTTGCTCTTGTGATATATACCACAGATGCAGAATACACTGTGCCCTTCTCTTTTCGCACACCTTGCATCTAGACACAATGTGCATTATTTACTTAATCATCGAATGAAAAGCTGCCAAGGACAGATGTTAAAAGGGAGAAAGACAATCACAGTTTTTCCTTTCCAGATTCCCATTTCTGTTTTCCTTTTCTCCTCTCTCTTAAGGCTCAAGACTGTAAGCATCAGACCTATGTTATAAAAGCTCTCAGGCTTGGAGGCTGAGAAGAATGTGGAAACTAATAATGACATGGCCTTCAGTGCTTTGTTTGCAGTGAACAGAAACAACAAAAGATTCTTCCAATGATCTAAGCCTGCTCAAAACAGAGTGCCATTTCTTCCCTTGAGATGTGAAGCAAGAAGTGTATTGAGAATATGTTCTTCGTTTTTAGACTAAGGTGTTTGAAGTCTAGGACAATTCTAAAACTTGAGAGACTACAGCATCTCATCTAGATCCAAATAATTTTGGCTTTTCCCTCTGTCCTCCAGCCTGACAAGATAAGAGATAAGAACTCCAGAGATAAGAACTAAGGCAGTGCTACAGCTAATAGCAGCAACCAAATACTACTGACCTTTCCCTTTTTCACGATGATCTGCAAGAACTTGGCAAGGCCAGGGTTTGGGGCTTTTTAAGGAACAATATCAGAGTAAAACCATGAAGTTATTCTTTATAATGTAATACTGAATTTTGAGCTTTAAAGGATCAAGAATGGGACTCTATAGAATATTTTCTGCAGAGGAAAGCTTTACATCTGATTTCAGGATGGCATTTGTCAACAAAATTATCAGATCCACTGCTAGTCCCCAGTGGGTTAGAAGGAGAGCCAAGCTTTGGAAAAAAAATCTTGATATGCTCTTAATTTCTGGCACAGTTCACAGGAATGAGGGAAAGGAAAATATAGGTTTCAGTAGCTTTGAAAATCACTCAAATGCTTTCTCAGGCCTGTCTTCTATGTTTTCTCTTTGTTTTGCTTAAGTTCTCCACTCTGTTCTATGCAACTCTGTGCTTTTTGAAGTATAAAGAAGAGAAAGCTTCTTGTCCTTGTCATTAAGAACTTGCATAAATCGCTTCCTTCCTTCCTTCCTAGCCACCTTTTATTTTTACTGGATAGCTCTTTAACACTTTTGCTCTGCTACATTTTAATGTTTTAATAGTCTCTCCTTCTTTGTCTTCCCCAAACTGCTTCTCTCTTGCCTTCATTCATTTTCTTCTATTATGTTTTGCTGTTTTACTAAATGGGCTCTACTTCTATTGTTCTCCAAATTAAGGTCTGAACTAATAAACAAATGTCTGTGCAATGCTGAGTGGTCAAAAGGATAAATGTGAATATAGATTTAGACACTATACAGGAGTCCTCCTTAGCCACAAGGCTTATATGGTTGGTGTAGCAAAATAAATAAAGACAGAAAAAAAAAATGAGAAAGAGCTTAAAATGTGGTATGCCTTATGTACCACTTTGGAAAACTGCAGGAAAATCTCCCTTTTCATGCTTTTATTTTGCAGTGTTGTTGATTATTTGATCTTCCTCTTTGACAAAAGATATCACATAATAAAAAAGATAATTTTAAAGTATTACTGCTCCCCCAATATTACCACACAAATAACACGGGAGTAGCTTTACCATTTACATCTTAACTAAATGTATTGTGCAGCTCCTTTCAGATCACCCCCCTGTGAGAGCAGGATCCAATAGCTGACTGGATTAATATTACCCCTCAGGTAGTAAGAGAACTTCGATGCTGTTCCAGACTTCTTAACCATAACCATAATTTTTATTTGTTAGTTCATTAAAAAAAAAAAAGAAAAAAGATTTTGTGAAATAACCATTTAACCATTTATGTTTTACAGAAAGGAAAATGTTTTGCTAGGAAATCTTTTTGAAGGTAGTATTGCATTCAAGGGGACATCCCAGACCAAATCATGAATGTCAAATTTTAGTCTGACTCTGTGGCCACTCGGAAGCCGACTGCAGGTCTTGCTGAGAAATCTATTCACCACATACATCTAAGTTAAGAGATGAAGCAATGCAGTCTGAGAAATATTAATAATACAAGATTAGTAAAAACTGTGGGGATGGTTTTTTTCCTCCTTTCCTACAATCAACAGGGTCATGGTAACAGTATTGGGCTTTTTTGCCTGGAGTAACTTATATCATATATTCTGCTAATGTTTCTTGAAACATGTGATAAACCAAACCTTGTCTTGTTGCAGGTGAGGGTAATGTTTTTGTTAAGCACAGAAATTTGAAAATCTTCATTCCTCCGGCTGCAGGTTAGGAATGTCAGGTAACATTTATATAATCTGGATTGAGGCGGGCCCTTGAGACAAATATTTACTATATTTTTTTATACTATATTATTTTTATATTCTTCAAGATAAATCAGAGTTTCTTCACTGACCATCACTGGACACCAAGACCCTTTGTGCTTTTCCTTCTCCCCGGGGTTAGAATGGATTGTTTTGTGTTGAAATATTTGATTTGATTTCCAGTTACTCCTGCCCTGAGAAACAGAGAAAGTTTTTTACATGGCTCTATATTTTTAAATGTTATTTCACACTGTGGCATGGGTTTGCTTTGGTTTTTATGGAGTTAGACAATGAGTTTATCCAGAAGCCTAAGTTAATTAAAAAAGTCCTCTCATTAAGCATTGTGTGTTGGTAGGAGCACATGGCTGCTGTCCTCACCAGGCTATGCTGCCTGCCTATTGATTTTTCTTGACAAATTTAAGGTATGTTTTTGACCTATAAAAAACAAAGTGGCATGAGACTTTCACAATAGCTGCAGGCATTTGAAGGACTTGAACTGATATCTTGAAAATCTGAGAGGGAAGACTGGCAGTAGAGTTTCCCTGAAGGTACCTTCAGCTGTGAGCTTATTAAAAACATCTTTGTAGACCTTCAGGGTACTCTGCAAGGCATTTCTATTTTCTTAGGCTTTTGGAAGAGTGGGAGGAGCTTGAAAGGCCTCCGACTATTGTAGATAAGCAGTCTTTAATAGAAATTTTGTCCAAATAATTTCAGGCAAGTTCTTTTTTAAATATGTATTAAATGCAAAATTAGATGGCCTATAGAGGTACTTGACTACTCAAAAATACATTCTAGGATAACTGTCTGCTCTTTGTCTTGATGGTATGCCACTGTGGGTGTAGGGATGAAAAAAGAGATACGGAAAATCTTCCACATTTCTAGTGACTGGTAAAACTTAACTGTTTTGGGTTGTAAGAACTTAAAGGGGGCTTGGCAGGCCATGGATTTGCTGACTACTCTGGAGTGCTGTGTATTGACCCATTCAATAGCAAGTATAGGATAGTCTTTTTGAGGATGCCACTCTATCAAGAGCAGAAGGCAAAGCTATACGTCTTGACATTGCTACTTTTTTAAGAAATGTAAAGAGATATATTGAGGAAGAAGGAAACAGAAAAAGCAGAACAACTTCATCTGTTACATTTTTTTCTTTAACAGAAAGGCAAATTTCCAAGAAAGAGTATCATAAAGTCATTGGTCATTTTGCAGACAGATTGTTTAAGGCAATGGCGGGGGGGGATGTGCATGTGGTTACATGTAGGTAGATGGATGGTAATGTGAACAAATCGGAGAAGCATAGATACTAAATATAAAACAGAAACAGTGGATATAATACAAGGAAGAAAAGGCAAGAAGAAGAGGAGGGAAAAGAGCAATCAATATATCAAAGGAAGGTTCCTGTGGTAGGAGGGAGTTATGTACAAGAAGAATGAGAAGCTAAGAAAAAAGTGAATATAAAATAATTTCTGTTATTTAATGAGTTAGATTGTTAATTAATTTAATGTTGTTAGAGAAGTGCTGCTATTAAATATATTGCACAACAGCAGAGCAGATGGTACAAATTGTTTCTTTCTTATGTTTGGGGGTATCTTTGAGTCTTTTTGGGTCCAGTGGCAATGGCCATAGTAGAAAGAAATATGGCAGGATGACTTTTTCACAGAGATTGCTATGGGTATTCCCTGGACTAGCTGGTGTCAGGTAAACCAAATCAATAACTATCAGTCATTTTACAAAGGCCAAGACCTTCCTTGGGGATATGCAAATTATTAGGAATTATTTGGCCTTCTCTATTTTCACCAATAGGTGGCAATATTAATTTTTTCATTGACCTCCATAATGATCTGTTATCCTAAATTTTGAATAATCATCTCCAAGTTAATTATAACTTTTTTTTTGTTTGTCCTACTGCAAGTTTATTAAATGGTAGGAAGTGAAAATATATTCATAAGTTTCCAGATCATTTAATCTTGTTTTAAAGAAGTTGAAATAAAAGGGCAAGGGATGTGAGAACTTCTACCAGGTCACCAGAAGCCTATCCATAATGCTTTGATAGTCCAGCACCTCCTTTCTGATTTCCAGTCCAACTCTTATTTCCTGTCCTTACTGTAGTGTTTGCTTTAATATTTTATGTTTTCCTTTTTATGTTTTTCAATTAATTTTCCTTTTCAGATGTGTACTTGGAAATTGTAAATTGTATGTGTAACATGAAAGATCTAAATTCTTGCTTTACAGTTTTTCAATGCTGTACTTGTTTATATGTGCTCTGTATTCTTAATCATCTTATTTGTTTTTCAGGATGAATTTTTCTTAACATGTTACCAACTTAAGGATCAGTTTTCCTGGGGCCATTGTCAATACTTGGTAGTGTTTTTCCTTGAGTTTTAGTCAATTGCCAACACTCGACTTTCTAGAGCAATGTTGATATGGATATAAGACATGACAGAGGTACTGTAGGTGCATCTTCATTTTCAAAATGAATTTATTTCTCTCCTAAGTTTTATTTCTCTCCACACCCCTTAAATTTATTTCACTCACTCAGAAGTTAGAAATCAATATTTTTGCATGAAAAAGGCCAACAATCTTGTCATTCTTTCTACCCAGAACTAACACAGAGTTAATTGGAAGTTTTGACTGAGTAAAGACTAAAGAATTAGTCTCAAAACAAAGACAGTACATGAAAATGTATTTTCTTTAAAAGAAGAGGACTCCATCTGAAACAATACAGTAGCATTTTTCAGTAAAATGAACTACTTGAAAGTGATATATTGTAGTGGTTTTTGTAGCATTGTCTTATCCTTGGACTGATATATGGTAGCAGTTAAAATGATTGTCAAAACAGGAAATGTACAGAACCAGAAAGTATCTAGAAGAATATGAACAGAGTTTTTATGATTGTGTGGCTTGGCTTTGTTTACAAGCTCTTACTCATTAAGCAGTTTTCTTTGTGTCTCTTGAAATTCTCTACAGCATTTCTCATGGATTTGTAGCAGCTCACATTGAAAGTGCTACGCAAATATCAGTAATATCATCACTTTCTTTCACTTCCAGCCTGAAAGTAATGCCAGGTTTATCAAATCTCAGCTTACTTGAAATCCTTAGTGAATCTACTATATACAGCAGATGAACCACGGACAAGTTAGTGAGCAGCACCCTATTTGTGTTGAAACTGGTCAAGCTTAGAGAACTCACCCCATTCAAGGGGAAAAAAAATTAAAAAGAGAGAAAAAAAATGAAAAGGAAAAAGAAAAAAGTACATAAGGACTTCTACCAGCAAAAATGACAGCTTTTATAAGTAGAGATGGCACACAGAGAATCAACTGCTGCTTAGTTCAGATACTTCTCTATCTGCGAGATGTTTCTGCTTCTCAGGCTGGCTGGAAGTTTGTAACTCCTTCTCTCCTGTCTCTAAGAATCAGCCTTGAAACTCTTTTTTTTTTTTTTTCACTGAAGTATCACTTATATCTAGTATAAGCTGAGCTGATGTGAAGCACTCCCAGTACAGTTTCTCTGAGATACAAGGTACTGCTGTGCCTTAACCATGACTGAATAGTAGCTTTTTAATGGCTGCTGTTGCAGCTGAATCAACAAGCAATAAGCTAGCAAAATTAAAGGTATTTAATCTTTGATCTTGAGGGTAGTTTTGGTTTTGCCACCCATGATGCTGCCAGTAAAAAACAGACATGAAACTCAATGTCAAAGCCTCTAGCTGTACCTGTTCAATTAGTTCTTCAGTTACTGTTTAATTAGTGTTTGACCACAATGTATACAGTGTTTCTGATGTTAGCTGAAGGGTTCTCACTAGTTTTTTAACTTCAATTTTTAAGCCAGGGTTTCTCTCAGAAGGCAGTGGGGTGCCTTAAATTCAAGCTGACAACTTATTGTATGTTATAGCTCGGTCCAAATGAGTACTAAAGACTGGATAGAAGGAGTACTGTAAAGGAACTGACTTGAAGTGAGAGGGATCTGTATTTCATTTGGGGCAGATTAAAGAGAAAACTGTTCCAAATCCATCACATCTCTATGTAGTGAAGTCACAAATTAAAACAGGATCAAGAATGACCTATGAAGAACATCTTATGAATTTCCTAAATAATTGAAATATAAAGGCGTTGTGGCATCTGAAGAAATATCTGAGCTATTCTTCTGTCTCCAACAGAGACAGAGGTTTTTAGGAATATGAGGCACAGAGTGTATGTGAAGTCAGCCTTGCCTTGGAAATTCTTCCTAACTAGTACTTCTTTCCTGACCAAAAAAAGCATGGATTAAATGCATCAATCCCAACAGGTAAAACAACAACAGCTGCAAGATTTCCCTATATATATGTGAAATATTACTTGATGTTCTCAAATTGTTTGGTTTTTTTTGTTTTACTGTCAACAGCTGGATCCTGAGCTGAGGATTTGGTGCTCAAGAATGTATTTGCCCTTTACTTCTTAATATCTGGGCATCAGTATTAGCTTCTGAGAATCACAGTGCGAATGTGACGTTCCTGCCCTAAGACTTTGCCAAACCTGAGAGAAGTTGAACTCAGTATTTTCCATAGTCATGTTATGGATCTCAGTTTAGAACTGGTTTCCCTTTTCCTGGTGCACTCAGAGAATGGGCTGATACATACTTGCATCATATTCCAGGTGTCTAAATGAATCATGTCCAAAATTACAATGTCTGTATTTAACCTCCTGCCTCCTCGACCAGGCTGGGAGTATTCCAGGATAGCCCAGGACCAGAACTACCCTCCACCCCACTTAGTTCAGAATTCGGGATGCAGGCCTTCTCCTGTGCTCTAGTTTTATGTCTGTGACAAGATGGAATCTCTACGGTTCCCCTTGGCACCATTAAAGAGGGGCCCAGATTTGCCTATGCTGAAAGTCATCTCTTCAGCTCCATTAAAAGAAAATTAAATAAAGGAAATAATGACAAACTTTAAAAATAATTTTTAATACCTTAAGCTGTGTGTCAGCTACATTCCTAGACTGTTTTAAAGAAACGTATGTCAGGCTTTTATGAAATCAGCGGTCTCTGAATTTGGCCGTTAGTGCTTTATACAATAAACTTTTCCTAAAAATGACGAATCGCTAGCAGATGTTTTCTATTACCATAGTGTAGCTTTGTTATAATTCACTAGAATTGGTTTAATTTTTGCCATTTTCAACAACTTTTTTAGTGTGTTTATAAAGCTAATAAAAATATTTATCAGGGAGAAAACGTCACTATGCCACATCTCTACTGAAAAATTAGTCAGAAGAGTAGGGTACATAGTCTTCTTTAAAAATTATGACAAATATCAGTTTTATATAAATAAAGCAGTTTCAAACCCACAGCTTCTTGAAATAACAACTTCTAGTATAATTAAATGTTAAAACAGAATGGAAATCTGGCATTGAAAGAAAGAGGGTAATGTTTCATTTCCAAAGAATGCTGCTTTGAAAATTTGGATTCAGCTGCACATTTAAGCTTGATACAGTCAAAGAAGTTATAAAAGGTAAAATACAAGAGCTTGGACATTAGGTTAACTCCTCAGCTTCACTAATTTTAAAACTATTCAGCTTCTACTTATAGATATGGTAACACTAAGCCACTTTTTTTTTCCCCCCTGATGGAGGACTGACTGGAAGCTGAAATGATCTGTGCAACTTAGAAAAACCTTAGCAGGAGAGATGAGAGTCTTAAAGTGACCCAGAGGACAAGCTCTTTCCAGCTGTACTGAAGGCATTCAACACCATTGTTAGGAAGATTTCTAAATTGCCAATATACATTTTCCAGATCTTATTAGCATCTCATTACTCATATTTAAACTACAGAATCAGTCACTATACTAATGGTACTTTACTCCTTCATCATTGGTGTTTACTCCCCTCAAATATTTGTAGACTGTTATTTTTCCCTTTTAGTCATCATGACAGCTGGGCAAATACCTCAGAAATTTTTTGCAAATGTTTGTGGAGGTCTGAAATGAAGCTTCATATCCTATTTTATTAAGCCATGGTGAACTTCTTCGTTTAGGAGAAAAGAACAGCTTTTCAATAACACTTTCTTCCATATATGTTAAAGTTATATGTATTTTCTGCAATCCTGTGTGTCACATTAGCACATTATAGGGCTTGCTTTTTTCCTTGGAGACTTGATTTTGTGAATAATATTTATTTCCTCCCTTTTCTGATTTTTTTTAACCTCAGACTTCTGAGAGTTTCACAACGTATATGAAGCTTCCTTCCCCTCCCCCCAACTCCTTCAATGAATTAGCAAGGCTGTTAAGCCCCATTTGGAGGTGTTTTTAGCTCTTCAAGTAACCAGTCAGTGTATACCTAAAAGCAACATATGAAGTTGCAGCATTTTTGCTCAGAACTGTGTGTTTCTGTGTGCAGGCAGGACTCATTCCTATAAAAGAACACATGAAGTCACAGCACTGAATGTGATTACCCAAAACCTGCTAAGCAGTTTTTATTTCTGCACCTATCAGTGATATGACGTGATGTGATTAACTTGACTGTAAATTTGTACCTGATTCAGTTCAGAATACAGTTTAGAATGGATGCTAAATTATATAAACAGGCTCCAGGGGTTTTTGTGACTATTTTTTTAATTTTATTTTTTAATATTTGATTTGCATACCTACACGTGGTGAATACTAAGCCTCAGGTGAGATGACTTAATGCAATTCAGAAACTAGTGACAAGGCTCTGCATGCCAAGAAATTCTCTGTATTTTTATATTAAGAAAATTAAATAGAGAAAGTGTGTTTGTGTGTGTGTGTACATAAAAGTGGTGTTAGTGCAGCAAGCCTCCAGCTCTATTATATTATGTTTAGTTTATTTGCTTTGTGAGGACTCAACATCCCCATCATTTTTTGTATTTTCTTGATTCTAGAACACTACCTATTTCCACCCTAAAGCAAAATCTAGCTACAGTCCAATAGTTTCAGCACTGAAATGCATTGTGTCATGCTCAACAGTGAGGATCACATCAAGTGCCACTCTCCACAGTGAAGAGAGCAGTAAAACACAGAACTCCCGGGGCTTATCTTTTTCTCCAAAAAAATATTGAATTTCTATCTGTGGCCCACAGCCCTCACTTTCAAATCCTACTGATGCCTCTGGCAGGAAGATCTGGTAGCAGGAATGCAGTCTAAGCAGAGGCTTAGCACAAAACCTGTTCCTCTTTGGCAGGCCGCCATCTTTTCTAGGGTGTGAGGAGAATTAAAGGTTCCTAAACTGTTCTTCTTACAAGTTGAAGGATTGTCTGGCTCTGTCAAATTGATACCAAAACACGGGGAGATTTTTTTTTCTTTTTTTTTTTCACCATAAGTAGATCAATGTCCTGGAAAATATTTACAGTCTTTATAATCCTGATGACACTGTATTGCTGTTAGGGCACTGTATCAGCATTGTTTTGCCATAAATGATGGAATGATAGTAGCAAGATACAGATTTCTAGCTTTCACAACTTGGCACTTGATATCATGCTAATTTCTTTAGATGAAGTATTTATGGGTAACATTTAGATTACACCTTCGTAGAATATTTTTGAAAGTAGAATGTTCTTGTATCTCTAACTGCTTAGACACACACTCTCATTTTGCTATTTAAATCTTCTCTCTGCTCCCTCAAGAACACTTTACAACCCAAGTAATCAATGATTTTTACCCAGACACTTGCAGTAAGTGCAATGACTTTAAGATACTTGCCCAAGTTTCCTCAGCTTTTGCTGGCAACCAGATGCAGGAGTGCACATGCTCAGCTGACTTCCAGTAGCTAGAGCAGCAATTTGAACCTATTCAGCTTTGGTCATTACTAACAGCAACTCTGTGAGCACTCTGAATTGGCCCGGGAATGAAACTGTCATTGAATCATAGAATTGCTAAGCTTAGAACTGACCTCAAGATTGTTGAGTTCAACTCTTAACCCAGCACCTCTCTGATCACCACTAAACCTCATCCCCAGGTTCCATGTCCACACCTTTTTGCAGACTTCCAGGGATGGCGATACCATTGTTTCCTTGGGTATTTTGTTCCAGTGCCTGACTACCCTTTCAGTGAAGAATTTTTTCCTAGTATCTAATCTAAACCTTCCCTTGTGCAACTTGTAGCCATTTCCAGTCATCCTGTCCCTTGTTGCTTCAAAGAGACCGACTTCCACCTCACTAAAATCTTTTTTCAGCTATGCCACCGCCTCCAGAAATTTGGAAAAATGAATATGCTTCTCAGTCTATTTTATTATGTTTTCATCAAGAATGCTGCTGTTGACCAGGAAATCTGGGCCTCCTCACTTCACCTAGTAGAAAAGTCAAACTCCACTCCGCTGCATTTGGATGCACACGGCATCAGTGTTTTCAATTTATTTTAAAATAGTTTTTTCCTCAATTTTTATTTATGTAGTTATTATTTAAATAAATTGGCAAGGGCAGAATAAAATTATTTTATTACATGAAGTGAACTTTCCTCTTTAGACAAATAATGCTTTTTTATCCTGTATTTTCAAATGCTGTGGGTTACCAACTGCTTCAAATTCTTTCATTTGACATTTCATTTGGTTTTTAATTTTAATAGCTTCATAAGACTGATTTGGTATTACAATACATGCCTCTGATGAAGCTCTCTGAGTGCAAAAAAGTCTAAAGCTGGTAATTTCAAGACAAAAGTCTTTGTGTTCCAGAGTCAACCCCAATAAGTGACATCTTCAGAGCAAAGGCACACAGAACAGAAAGTTCCTTGAGAATATAATGCCTACTTGGCTACATCTCATCCAAAAGTCTCCTGCATTAATGTGTCACAAAATTGTGCCATGGTTGATAGTAGTCGGTCGTCTGAAATTATAATAAATAATTAAGTGTAATAAATAAAATAAATATTATTTTCAATTCTATTTTGAAAGTCTGCTTCTGTTTACATGGTCTTTCAGCTTTTTACAATCTGAAACTAGTCCTCTACAAAGCCAAAACCCATTCCTTTTGATGGAATGGGTTAATTAACAAGGATGTCTACCAACTGGGTAATCTCAACTGTCCAAAAATGTTGGCATCTTCTGAGTTTCCCACCATGTGTCTGCTGAGCTTTTATCTTTTCTTCCCCTTCAAAATCTCATTTTTACCTTCTCCAGACTGGGCCTATAGGTATGTGGGTGTGTATAAAGGGGGGACATGCCAGTCACAACCCCCGCCAGACGCACGTTAGCCCGTCAGCAGGTGTGCACCAAGCTGCTAACCCCGCCAAATACTTGAGGTAAATACTATGCCTTTAGGTGCTGGTTTAAGGGATGGGTGCTCAAAGTGATGGGACTTTTTGGGACTGCCTGTACATTCTTTACAGTCTGAGGTTTGACTTTTATTTTCAGTAGGAGGAGTATTTGGTAGGGAGAAGGTTTCAGTCATGAAGACCATGTGGATTTGAATACTGACATTCAGAATCCGTCAACTTTTTTCATGTTAAGCAATGTCTCACTTTGAAAATAGTCCACCCCTGAAAATGTTGTAAATTAAATTTCTAATCAAACGGAGCAAGATTTCAGAATCAATTTGGAATGATAACAAATGAAATAACCTGCTCAAGTTTATGAGTGTATATGATAAGTCTTCATGCCCCCTGTCTGGATTTGAGATCTGATCTGAGCACCATAACTTGTTCCTGTTTTGTTTTATTTTGAACATATTTTATGCAGTCTATCTTTCATCAATGTGAACTGAATTTTCTCTCTAGCTCTTCTTTCAGTCACATATTTTTACAGGAGAATTTTTTCTCTGCAGTCAGCTGTTACACTATATATTTGTGTAAGTTTGGGCTATTTTTATTTGTGTTAATGACAACATTGTTCCAGAGTTTGTAGCTCTGCATTCTTAAGCTTGGTGAAGAGAGCCTAAAAAGAAAATAAATAGTAATAATAATAAAAAAAATCTGTGTAGTATTGATGTTATTTCTGGTTTTGTTTAAAAGTTAAGGGGATTTATATGGAAAAGGGAAGGAAAGGTATGTCATAACTTCTGTGCTAAGTAAAAGGTTTTGTTTGTATAAATCACATACTGCATTCATCATTCTCAAGACAAATGATAAACATTACATTTCAGTATTATCATAAAAATTAGGAATCTGCACCAATAGCACTAATTCTTCAGTGGACCGGTTCCATTTCTTTTACTGTCCTACTTCCCTAGCACAGTTATGCAGCAGGACTCACGGCATTATTAGTTGCCATTGCTACTTTCCCACCCTAGGATTACTGTCAAACTTGAGCAGCTTGCTCTGTAAATAGCTCAGCCTTTCATTCCTGAGGCCCATTGCTTTTATTCTTTTTCTGCTTTTTCTGTTTTCATTTCCTGATGATGTTGTCATCATCAGTGGAGTTATGATGAAGAAGTTTGGTACTATTTATGGATTCTGGGCTCGTAGCCAGCTGTTTTCATGCCTTCAGTGCTATTTAAGTCTATTGTTCATTTTTGATTGCAGTACAGCTTCCTCTCATTTTGCACCTAGAGCTGTGAGTTTTCTGACTCTACCAACAACAAAATGATGGGTTTAGTCTCTATTTTAAAAAGGCATAAAATGGAAAGAGTGGAAGATTTACTTCCTTTGTTTTTGTTGTGCTCTACATGCTATCCCTTAATATCAGTTATTAAAGCGGATCTTGTACTTCCGTTGAAGATAGGATATGGCATTTTAAAAGTTCAGTTCAAAGGTGGTTCACTTAGAGGATCATTCCTCTTTTATTTGATAAACTGCTATGCACATGTGCAATAACAACATACTGTTTAAAAACTCTTGACAAATAGGGATGAATATTCAGCATGCAACATGGACAAGTGCTCCTGAGATTGCTGTATTGTTAGTACAAAGCGATACCTATTTTTTGCGCACTATACTGAAATACATCCCATTAGATTAAGAGTATGGCTCCTGCTCTTGTTCCCACAGGATCTCAGAGTTCTCCTTTTGTGTCTTCTCACTATTTATCTGATTATGGCTCTCTAAAATAGAGAAAAATAGAACATTTCACAGTATCTTCTCCTTAAATTAAGTCCTTCAGAATACAATGAGGATATCTTGCAAGGCTATTGCTGATATAATAAAGCTGTTTAGTTACCTTGAACTGGTGCACCAACACTCTAAATCTAATAATTCAGAGACAAAAAAAGTTTAATGTTATGTTTGTGACTTAAACTGATAATAAAAAGGAGAATTGTTATTTAGAGTGATGTACTGCCTTTAAGTTAGTCTATTGTGAATTCATGGTATG
This sequence comes from Lycocorax pyrrhopterus obiensis, assembly GCA_014706295.1. Taxonomy (NCBI): domain Eukaryota; kingdom Metazoa; phylum Chordata; class Aves; order Passeriformes; family Paradisaeidae; genus Lycocorax; species Lycocorax pyrrhopterus. Next base: position 121,585,941 of record JACSVZ010000002.1, read on the forward strand.
TTCTGAGGCACAGAAGTGTGAGTAGAGACCAAAAAAAAAAATCATATCATATTGCTGGCAAGTTCTTCACACAGCCTTCTGAAACTTAGCCTTTGTTTATGCAGGTGTAATTTGTGTTTCTGACTTTGCAATTGCATGTGAAAGATAATCTCAGGCCTTGCATCACAAACTCTCTGATTTGCAAGTTTGCTTAGGTAGCTGCAGAGGTAAGTACTGTAGTTCTTAAGACAAGCTGAAGTTTTGTCAACCCCCAGTGACACTGCTGTTTATTTACCGGAAAAGAGTAAGATCACCTTTTTTAGAACAGGCCCTGTTTGTCACAAACTTATTGCCATTCCAAAGTGCTAGGCAGAATTCCTTATTCCTCTAGGAGAGGATATTTAGTAAATATCATGCAGGTTGTTGATTTTGATGTGTTAATACAACAACCTGCATAAACTACTACAGTACATGTCTTTTGAATTATTTACCTTATTTGTAAAGGATGGGCAAAGTTATTCTGGTGATTGCAAAAAGATGTCTTTTAATGACAGCTGTTTCTTCATTACACCCAAACTAAAGCACAGTCCACACTGTGAATCTGATTCCTTTTTCATTAGAAAGTATTTGGAATGAAGGCTACTCCTAGTGTAAGGTCTTTTGAAAGTGAAGAATTAGCATGAAAATTTTGCCTAACTATCTCTGAGGAAGCTGATCTGGAATGGAGAGTAGACATTTGCAATTGATCATACGGAGAGCAGAAGGAGAAAAGAAAGTTTTCAAGAGACTTCTCCAATTCTTGTGTTGGTGGCTGAAGAAGGATTAAGCTCTAGATATCAAAAAGGTTGGGATTACCTTTACATGAGTTCTAGGTTTTACTCTTCTAGAAATTCATTGTCTGAGAGTTTTGAATACAGGTCTTAGGAACACAGATTGGCGTTAAACTGAAATATACATGTTTATAGAACAAAAGCAAGGAAATGTACAGGAGTACACTCCATCAGTAAGGAAATACATCTGACTTTCGTAGAAACTAGGAGGTGTGGTCTCCAGAGAGTCAAGGTATTATTTATGTTTCTGATAAATCCACGGTGATCAGCTTATGCAGGCACTAAAGGTTGTCTCTCACAAGAGAAACCTGATTCCCTGAATGCTATCTTGTTTCTCTAAAAGGCAGAAGGCATATAAGACACAGACGTGGGAGATAAGTTTCAGAAACTGTCATAAACAGCACGGATACTTCTTTTTTTAGCTAATAAAATTATTCTGGTCATGCAGAAAATTATTATTGCATACCTTTAGAAAAATGCAACCTTCTGAATATCTAAGTCTGTTTGGAAATTATAGATGAGGTGTCTGGGAGACTAAGTCCCCTTATGATTCTGGTTTATTAGGCACGGTCTAATGTTTTACCCAGACTTCAACATGAAACAAAAGAATCACAGCTGTTGTCATTCAAAAGCGTTTGATGGAGTGCAAGACTGCACTTTAAAGTAACCAATAATCAGGTTTCATTTATGGGAAGTGGGTGACAGGTTCTAGGTCCTCTTCAGCTTGAGAAGACATAAACCATCATTTCTTACCTTCTTAAAAAGACACCATAATAACAAAACAACCTTGAATGGAACTGGTTTTCTGTCATTCATTTGAAGAGAAGTCACTTGTGAATAAAAGAAGAAAATGAATGTGGGACTCCTGGGCCTTGGAAGGGCAAGCTCCAGAGGAAGTGCTGTTGCTCTAGTGGCTAATAGGACACTGTTCTTGAGGAGACCTCATACTTCCTAGGACTGTTTATGTGTTTTCCATTAAACAGCTGTCAGAAACAATATATTGTTGTCACCTTCACATTTCCCTCCACCTGTGTTTAAAAAGAAAATAGCCAATCATCCATTCCTGAAGGGAAAATGTGAACACTGATGCCTAGTAGAAGACTTTCTGTTAGGCATTGTTGTGAGTTGACCCTGGCTGGACACCAGGTGCCCACAACACCACTGTATCATTCCCGTTCTCAACTGGACAGGGAAGAGAAAATATAAGGAAAGGCCCATGGATCAAGACAGGGACAGGGAGAGATCACTCACTGGTTGCTGTCATGGGTAAAGCACATTCAATTTGAGGACATTAGTTTAATTTATTACCAATCAAATCAGAGTAACGAAATGAGAAACAAAACCAAATCTTACAAACACCTTCCTGCTACCCCTCCCTTCTTTATGGGCTTAAAATCATTCCTGATTCTGTACCTCTTCCCCACAGTGACCCATGGGGATGGTGAAAACTGGTTGTGCTTAGTTCATCACATGTTGTTTCTGCCTCTCCTTCCTTCTCAGAAAAGGACTCCTCACACTCTTCCCCTGCTCCAGCATGGGTTCCTTTTTTCCATGGGGTATAGTCCTTCAGGAACAGATTGTTCCAGCATCCAATAGGGTCACAATTCCTGCCAGCAAACCTATGTCAATATGGGCTCCTCTCTCCATGGGGACAGAGCATGGGATTCCCACAGAATCACTGCCTCCTTTGGACATCCAGCTGCTCCAGTGTTGGGTCCTCCAGGGGCTGACGATGGATCTCTGCTTCACTGTGGATCTCCACATTTTGCAAGGGGACATCCTGCCTCATCATGGTCTTCAGCATGGGCTACAGAGGAATTTCTGCTCTGGCACCTGGAGCACCTCCTCCCCCTTCTTCTTCACTGGCCCGGGGGTCTGCAGAGATGTTTCTCTCGCACTCCTTTCTCCAGCTGCAGTTGCTGTTGCACAAGTTTTTTCTCTCCTTGAATATGTCATCCCAGGAGTGCTACCACTGATGCTGATGGAGTCAGTCTTGGGCAGCAGCAGGTCCATCTTGAATATGACAGGCATCAGGGAAAACTTCCAGCAGCTTCACACAGAAGCCACCCCTTTAGCTCCCCTTGCTACTAAAACTTTGCCATGGAAACACAATTCAGGCATCTAGTCAGAAGGGCTAAAACCATGGGTGAATTGGGGTTTCAGATTCAGCTCTCTCTAATGTTTTCGAATATTTATCATGGGCCTGCTTTGGTTGTTTCAAATCCCAACCTTAATTCAGTGCATAATTCTCTCTGGAGGCTGTAGAGAGATTTTCAGATGAGTAGAACTGCGGGACCCGATACCTAGAAATTTACACTTTTATAAAGCCAACAGTATTTACATAGAGGATATCTGCACAAATCAAAGGGGGAAACCAGTATTGTTTCTGTGAGTACACAGCTTACAGCTTAGTGTTTCAGTCAGCCAATATTTGATACAAAATTATTTGAGTTTCATAAAATCAACCCAAAGATAGCTCTGTATTTTAGCTGACAGTCAAAGATGGAGAGTAACAAGAGGCAGATGTGAAGTCTGGGGCTGAACTGACCAGGCTGAACTGATAATTGTGTTTACAATGGGAAGGACTACCTTTTAATACTAAGAGTGTGGATTTGAGTAGATTAGTGGATTCTGTTTCAGACTAGACCACAAAATCACTCTGAGTCTCCTTAGGTCTCTTTGAGTTTGTGTTCTGTGTAAAAGAAAATCTTAAAAGAGCCCTGGCCCTAAATAAATTTTATACCGAGATCTGCTTTTTTATCCCTTAACTCCTGTGCTTTGGAGAAAAATGTCTATAAGACTCTGGAGCAATTTTATACTACACTTAGTTCCCACTGGTTCTAGGAGTTCATCAAAACCAGTGAAATTCTCAGCAAAGGGAGTTGGTTTGAAATTTCCTTAAACAGGCCTAGAATTGTCTGACTTTGTCTCTATGTACACAAATATAAAAATAGATATAAACTGCCTGCCTCATTAGTACAGGGCATCTTTTGAACCATAATTAATTATCTTGGAAAGGATGTTTGCAATGCTCAGACAGAAAGAGAAACGTGTTATTATTATGAATAATTAATTTTCAGTGGTTGTGTGGGATTTCATGCCATGAGAGTTTCATTGAGTTTAATGGAATTCACATGGCCAAGTCACTGTTGTAACTCTGCAGTGTTTTGGGATTATAAAAAGAGATCAAAGAATCTTCATGTCTGCTGTAGTAAATTACATGTCCCATTCTGTATAAGAGGGGGAAAAAGTGAAATGCCCATTTCAAACAACCAGGTCATATTTGTCTGACAAGATGTTGATACAATCTGCATTACTTTAGTAAAAGGCTGGCCCAATCAGAGGATTACAATAAAAATTTGATGGAAGGGGCCATTTTAATAGACATACTAACAAAATTATTTTTCTGGCAAGTTGTAGTAAAGAAATCCTTGAAATTGGATTGGTTTGTAATGTCAATAGCATATTGAAGTCTGGGCATGGTCTGAAGTACCATGGCCATATATTTTTTAAATGGCGCTTTATTTTAGGAAAGGCTGATAAGGGAGAGATTGCTTCTCATTCAAGAGGGGAGTGGAAAATATGACCAGCTCAACTGGGTAAGGAGTACCAGTCAGAAGTTTTCATGCAAAGAGAAACATTGTCACTGGTGTGAGATGAAGTCTTGAGGAGCTACCAACCCGCTGACAAGCAAGGGTATATTCTGAATGGGCAGAAGTACAACAGGACACAGGACATGCTGCAGTATGTGGTGAGGGCTGGAAACAGCATTTCAGATGGCCTGTGACCTTCCTTATCCATACCCCAACCATCTATTCCACACTTTGTTTCAGCCAGTACTATGCAGTACTTTTTACTCAGCAACGACCATCTTCTGGTAACCCTAACTTCCTCAGAACTCATCTTACACTAATACACCAATCCCAAAACCCAGTAATACTGCCACAGCTTTCTCAAGCTGCTCAGTGCCCATCAATGGCTTTATGTATCAGTGATTACTTCTCTACCAGTTCTTCTTCTGTAGCCCTCTCTTCATATATGACCCTGAATTTTACTTTTAGATTAATATGCCAATGCTGTAAATTTTATAGAAATGGTACAAATAAACCTCTACTACACTAAAAATCTTCCTTTCAAACAACACAGGTGAGCAACATTGCCTTAAACTGTTTCAGTTTCATTGGCAACAGGGAGTTCTTTGCACTTTTGTCCTAGGTTCTGAAATCCCTGCTCCATTCCTGGCGTATTAGTGGAAAAAAAACCATGCTATTACTCCAGGTGCATCATGTAGACTGTTGGGGGCAAAAAGTAAAAAAGCATCCATCATGTCCAACTTCTCTACATCTTCAAAATGGAAGTAAGCCATTACTTTTGCCCTCACTGTTGTTGTGGGGTTTTGTCTTCTCAGAGCTGGATGGGGCCATAATTACAAACAGGAATACAGAGTCATAGATTCATAGATATCCTGAGTTGGAAGGGATCCACAATGATAAAGTCCAACTCCTGGCCCTGTACAGGACAACTGAAAAAATCATACCATGTGTCTGTACGTGGTATCCAAATGTTTCTTGAACTCCAACCAGCTTGGTGTCTTGAACAGCTCCTTGGGGTTCCTGTTCCAGTGCCAAAACACACTGTGGGTGAAAACTTTTTTCTAATATCCAACCTAAACCTCTCTTGGTACATCTTCAGGCCATTCTCTTAGGTTCTATTACTGGTCACCAGAGAGAAAAGTTCTGTGCCTGCCCCTCTGCTTCCTCTCATGAGAAAGTTGTACACAGATAAGAGGTCTCCTCTCCTCAGTGTCCTCTTCTCTAGGCTGAACAGACTGAAAACATTAACCTCTCCTTGTATGGCTTCCCATCAAGGCCCTTCACCATCTTTGTAGCCCTCCTTTGGGCACTGTTTAGTAGTTTAACATCATTATATTGTCGTACCCAAAACTGCACACAGGGCTCAATGTGAGGCCACCCCAGTGCAGAGCAGAGGGGGACAATCCCCTCCCTTGCCTGGCTGGTGATGCTGTGCCTGATGCCAGGACACGCTTGGCCCTCCTGGCTGCCAGGGCACTGCTGACTCAGATTCACCTCGCCACTGACCAGGACCACCAGGTCGCTTTCCATGGCACTGCTCTCCAGCACCTCATTCCCCAGTCTGTGTGTACATCCAGGGTTGCCTCACCCCAGAGGCAAAATCTAGCACTTGTTAAACTTTATACTATTGGTGATCACCCAGCCCTCTAATTTGAATATATTGGGAATATGGTGCCATTAGAGATAGATCTCATATGCCTAAACGGATCAATTTATAGGAACTCCACTGGGAGGGCAATTGTCATATAAATGGCAGTAAAAGTTTGGGTTAAAGATTCTGAACAAGATTTGGCTTAATTTGGCTTAAACTTAAAGGGTGAAAGAAATTGAACCCAAATGCTGAAACTCTTAAAACTATCTATTTTCAATGTGTTGTTGAGGAGGATGGAGGAAAAATGCTCAATGTTAGTCTGTCTGTTATGTCCTGAGGAAAGGAATGGCATGTGGTGGAGTCATTCCTACTGCCCTTTCAGCCCTGTTGGATGCTGGCTGTGAGAAAAATGAAGATCAAGTTGGGATAAAAATTGCAGCTTTCTATTCATGTTTGCCTAAGGCAATTACATCCTTAATGGCCTGAACTAGAGTAAATGTAAATTATCTTCATAACTGAGGTTAGCTTAATGAACCTTTCTGAAGTATTGCATATTTTTGTATTAAAAAACTGACACTCTGTGTGTCATCAGACACAGAACTGGAGACAGTAAAGCAAATTTCTTCCATGAATAAATACTATAAAATTGACTGTCTTGCACAGGTAGATTTAACATTTGATACAGCCGGATACACCTGCTGGAAAAATCAAGCCTTCCTGCTGAGTGTTATAGCAACAAGGGGATTGCCTGGGTGGACCAGAGCACTTTGTATGCTCTTAAATGTCTATATGCTTGTAACATACAACTAGGCAAAATAAATTTCTAGGCAAAATATTAATTCAATAGATACTTAGTAGATTGATTTCAGCGCTGAAGGAATAATGCAGCAAAGAACACTCTTGACAGTAATAGTTTTTTCTACGTATTTTCAAATACATATCTATGAAACAATGCATTACTTGCACTGCACCTGTTTATAAAAATATCCATAAGGCGATACTGTTTAAATACAAATTAAGAACTTTTAAATCAAAATTATTATTTACATTTCTTCCTTGCAATGTTATTCAAGTGGTTTGTAATTTACAGGTATTGGAACTATGCTATAGATTAATGTCTTTGGGAAAGCTGGCAGAAAACCTAACTTTATTTATTCAAACAAAGTAAAAAATAGCAATTAAACTTTTTTAAAGACAAACTATTTCTAATGTATTTCAAATATATCTTAGCCTTTCTTCTTTGCTTTGTGTCATTCTGTTAAATATCCTTTCTTATTTTTAATTTAAAAACTTAAGCTATCTTTTAAGTTAGCTGTACTAGTGGCTTTGATTTGAAAATTTGGAAATAAGTTCCATGTATTTGACAACCTTTATATCTACTTGAGTTTTCTATTCAGTTTCCTAAATTTCATGTCACATCCCTGTCCTTATTTCCTCATTCTTGCATATATTTTAGCTTCACACAAAGTTGTTTTATAAGGAAAACAGACTGCCACAGTACCAAGATGATAATCTTTTCTCCTCTCTACAGTTTTGATATTATTGTTGATATTGACTATCTTGAAAAAATGCAACACAAATTACAATCTGATTCCACTCTTTGGAGTACATAAAGCAAATAAAATGCTTGTTTCACAAGAGTTTTGTATCATATAAATTAAAAAGTAATTCAAATACATGAACTCATAAGTGTTTGAATTTTATGACCTCTGAGTCATCCTAAATACAATTTGATTGCCTTAGGGTGCATTGAGCTATTGCAAAATACAGGTTGCTTTCACAAAAAGAAAAGAATCACAGAAATGTGTGAGAATTAATTTTAATGTAATTTAAAATGTAACCTTGTCAATTGCAATATATATGCTTGTAATTTCTGTTTTTGACTTGTACTAAACTGCACTGTGACTATTACACAGGTAAAATATTCAGTGTTATGTTATGGTTACTGCAAGCATTGATTAAACTCTCCAGTGTTCATGAAGGCTGACAGGGATTCAAAGGAGGAAATGTAAAACTTGAAGGTACAGCAGTATAGTGACATTTCACTCTATAAAGCTGCCAATATTTTAATCCTGCACGTAAATCATTTTCATCAGTTCAATTCCATATCTTAATTTGTGTAGCAAACAAAGTATTGGATTGCATTATGTTCAATAATTAAGAATGTGATATCAATTTCCATATATTTTAAGTTCCTGGCCAAGAAATAGAGTTAACATTTTTAGTTTCAATTTCTTTGCGGTACAAAATAAGAATGATTAAGGATTAGGTTTAATTTTCATTTTGTGATCAACCAAACTTTCATTATTTGTTTTTATAGAACCTTCAGTTTCTTTGCCTAAGTGATGTCTTCGTCAATGTTCATGTTGTATTCATTTAGAGTGATGATTGATATGGTAATAGATACAGTGTGATTGAAAGCAACCTTTGTCAATAGGAAGGCCAAATACTCAAACAGTGTATTGGTTTGAGTTTGCTCATTATTGGAGACCTTTCATAGTCATATTGACTTGCTGTCCAAATGTTGTTACTTACCTGATGCTTTCATTGTTTAAATGGTATAGACATTGGTATTGAACATGACTTTTCCCAATATTTGTCCTAAAATACACACACGGCTCAATTATCCAGTGAAAATTCTTAAGGACTATTTTCAAATTATTAAAATGGTATTTGGGGAACATAAGCTAAACATTTGTGACAGAGAAAAATAGTGTTATATATAGGTGATGTTAATGCAATGTGCTCTGCACTGTGAATTTGTATTTCTTGATATTGGACAATTACAGGAAGTTTGCTTTCTCTGAAATGCTTTTTCATCGTAGCAGCAGAAGTCCAGGGAACCACACTTGTAAAAAGAGCATTGCAGAATCACAGAAGATATAATTGTTCCTTTACATGTAGATTTTGCCACTGAAGAGTGTTTTTATTCTTGACAAAACTCTTCTGGACTTATTCTGGCCCTAATCATGTATTAGACATTCCCACAGAAGGTGTGACCTTGATTTCAATACCGACGCATTTCAAGAATATGAGGAAAAATGCACTCCTCTTCCTTCTTCAGAGTCATTGTACTTTGAAACTTGAAAAGAGACCAGGCTCCATCAAATTCTTGTGCAAAAAATATAGGGCTGCATGACAAACCAAAAGAAAATTTTTATGCAAAGACAGTAAGTCTTCATGGAAGTTTGGAGATGGCTTATGCTTTATGACTTTCAGTGTAGGCAAAATAGAGGCAGGAAGCTAAGACTTCCCCATGAGGACACAGAGCAGAGTAAAATCATGAGTTTGGCATGAGAGGTTTTAAATGGCACGGACAGTTCTCTGCCCTAACAGACAGTGTAATTACAGTGAAACAATATTATGACTCTATCCTTTCCTACTTGTCCATATATTTCACAAGATATCTTCCATATATTCCCAAAACTTAAGACTTGCTTTTGCTAAATCTTTTTCATGGCTTAAAAGGACTTCAATTACCTTCTTTCCCCCTCTAATTTGCTGCCAAAAGAGGGCATTCTATTGCAGATCATTCCAGGTCCCCTAAATTCTGAAAACCCAGTCAAAAATGAGATGACAACATAAATTAATTAACCTTTCATATATGAGAGATAGGAAAATGGAGAAAGTACAGGAAAGTTTTTCTCTTTTATCCTGTGTTTATATTTCCCCTAAATAAAGACACTTGACTGGAAAGTTCATTAGTAATTTCAAATTTATGAACTACCACAAGTGATTTTTGAATCAAGCTCTGCTTACATATTTTTCAATTAAATATGTAGAAAAAATTTACCATTTTCTGAAGTCTCCTGTGATAGTTCCTTTGGAAAAAATTAATGAAAGCCTAGTTTGAAAGATTTGAAGCTAAAATTGTTGTTAAAGATTAAGAGTTAGGTAGATTTTTCGAAGGTCTGAGGAGGTATCACTTCTATTCATTAAAGTCCCTGTATTTGTTTATTGTGATTTGATGAGCACTTTTGTCCTTTTGAATCACCTGTTGCTTGAAGTAACACCAAGCTATGGCTTTCTTTTTCTTGACAGTGCCAGCTGTCTGCCTTGCTCAATTCCTTTGCCTTGTGTCTCTGTCTGTGCATAGTTCCTGAACTCGTGACATTAACCATCATCATGCTATAGCTATAGTAGAAGACTGCTAATAATATGCATGCAACCATCCCTCTCTGTATTAAGATGTGAGAATGGACACTGGGGCATATTATAGAAAGGGGTCTTTTGCTTGTCTAAGTGTCATAATGCTCTCCCTAGATCCCTGGAAATAGATGCAGGTCTAGTGAATGCCCGAGGTAAAGTTTCTTTCATTCATTCATTTCTGAACTGAACAACCTCTTCAAATTGAATGTACACTCTAGAAGGAAATATATATGTCCTTGTTAGGCTGGATACAAAGACAAATCATTTATTTCTGACTTCAGAGATGTGCTCAGCAATGTCACCCTTAATTTTTTTAATTTTTTTTTATTTATAAAGGTAAACAATGTAAAATGCTATGTTTATTTCTTTGGTTTTTTACTTCACTTTTGGTAATGTTCTCTTAATTAAAAATGAATGAGAAAATTCAGACCTGCAGATATTTATTAAAAAATCTCAGGACAGAAGCCCCCCAGGTTCTTACAGCATTTAATTTATAGGAATTGAATGCTGTGCTGTACTCAGCATATTTATTAAACAAATACATACTCCCTTCCAGAAAAGTAAGTACAAGTTTAGGTATTTGAGGAGGTTTTGCACTCACTTCCTTATAATACTGATGAGGAAACTTTTCTGTTTAAATAGGGAAACAAAGTAAACACATCATCAGTATCACTGTATTCCCATCTGCAGGTCTCTTGCCTTGATAGATTATATTGTACCAAAGAGGAACCTTTGCATTGCCCACATTCTAATGTCAGTAAGGCAAACTCTAATTTTACAACATGCAAAATTGGAAAAAAATGACATAATCAATTTTGTGACTCCTTGGCTTTACACATGCTAAATAAAATTGCCCCCTGAGCATCCCAGTAAGTCTTGTTCAAATTGCAATGTTTTGCTTCTTAATATTTACAAAAAGCTGCCATCAAACAACATCTGAACACCAAGGCATGTCCCACTTCAAGCAAATGGGAAAACCATGCCATCAATGCTCCTGGTCTCTGAGCACATGGTAAAAAGAGGGAAAATTTACAAATGCTGAAATATAAAGTAGGAAGATAATATGAACAGCAGACGTTGTGAAAGAAAAATCAGCAATGTAGAAAGGAGTCTGGAGAGTGCAATTAGAAACAAAGTAGATGAAAATGTACCTGATGACAGGCAGGCAATAGAGTATAACTCTTCATTTTTATTTCTAGAGTGATAACAGTGTTCCTTTTCTCTGCCCTTTGGGAACTTCTATATGGTATTGGTGGGCAGATATGATTCCAGGCTTCTCCTCTTCTGAGCCGTCAGGCACAAAGCTCTCTAAACTGGAAACTATTCAAATTATTGGGATATTTTCCAGAAGTTCAAAAAAGGAATAGGAAAACAGGAAAATTCAAGTCATAACATTTTTATTCTCCAGTAACAAGCAATTGCTACTTTTTACTTGATAATAGTTACTCTCTATTTTGTAAGTCAGTCTGGAATACAGAAGGCTTTGAAGTGCCTAACACTTATGAGTAACCTCTTTTGGTGTTGAGGGAGAGAAAAACCCAAGTCCTGCAGGATTCCTGCCGGTGAGATGGCTTCTGGAAGAAACGGTCTTCCTTTGGATACATTGCACTGTTGGGGAAGTTGATGGGAATCTGCTAGGGTCAACCAATAAAAAAAAATTGCACATTTCTTTTATAAATTTAGAGCTTACAGTAACAACAACAACACAATAAAAGTTATTTAATGAGAGTGAATAAAATGCTCATGCAGGTAAAATATGGGCAGTCCAAAATCAAGGGCAAGAAGTCACTCTAGCTGTGAAACAGATCACAGTGAGCAAGGTCCTGTGAGCAAGAAGGTTTGAAAAATCTGTTTGGATTGTGAAGGAGTTTGTTTTTTCAGGGAAGAGTAAAGATTTTGTCCAAGAAGTTTCCCTGTGATGGTGAAGCCCTGAAGTACTAGGTGCTAAGTTCCTTTTCAAGAGAGACGGCACACTGCAGGGACTGCTGAGGAAAGATGGAGAGAGCTACTTGAAACTTCTGTTCTAAAAACTGAAAAGACAAACAGTGAAATATTTCTCTATTCAGTTGTGAGCATACTCCAGGGGCCAGCGGGTAAACGATAATGTGGCCACGAGGAAATCTGGTAGATCTGATCTGACCTGCAGAAAACCGAGATGTTACATTTGTGTTCTTCCTGAGTTCATGAGCAACATTGGGCACAATGTGTACTTACACACAGTGATAATATTTGCCATTGATATATATAAAGATTTTTGGAGGAATAAGATAGCTGTTCATTAGCAAGGATTTTGAGTAAGTAAAGAGAGATAATGGAAGAATGCAAATGATGTGAGGGAAAATAGGAGGATGCTTTTGAACCATCTGACCTCTGCTAAAGAACACAAAAATAAGTGGAGTGGTGGGTGGAGGATTTAATGGAGGATTAAGCAAGTCTGAAAGGGAGGAGTCTTTTCAGAAGAAGGATTCTATGTTTTGCATTGTCAATAGCAGGTGGCAGAGGAAACTTTTGATTAAAATTTGGAAAATGAAAAGACTAGAGAGAAAAATGTGTGTTAGAGAAGCTAACAATTAGGAAAACTGAAAGCTGGTAAGAAATAGAAAAAGAATTTGGGTTTGGAGATTTGGAATTCAAGAGCTGCAGAATGTGAAAGGCTAAGGATAGAACAAAAAAACAATCTCAAGAACTGAAGGAATCAAGAACCTATAAAATCAAATATAGCTAAATCAAAAGAAAGTTTGAAGGAAAATTAAAGATTGTTAAAGATGTAGGAATTAGGGACAAAAGTCCTATATGTTATCTTCTAAGAAATACAGGGCTAAAAGGGATACAAACACAGAGAGAGAAGGCTGGAGCATTCCCTAGGTTCCCTTTGGTAGACAGACAGAAAGACAGATGATGAATGCTTGAGTTAGTCTAAGGTGCAGAGGAGCAGACAGAATGATATCAAAGAGGGGCAAAGAAGTGAACGATATAGCTGAAATTAGGGACCATAGTGACTACAGGGGAGAGGGAGGTTAGGGAGGGAAGGACAAATCTGTAAGCATCACAACTGGGGAGGATGATAGCTTGGAGATCATAAATACAAATGAGTAAAAAGCTGTGGAAGAGTGAGAGGTAGCAAAGGAGAACAAGAGGTGATCTGATAGGAAAAGCACTAGAATTTGAAGATAAAGAAAAGGAGTTGGTTGTTGGGGTTTTTATTTTTTTATTTTTTTTACTTTCCCATTTAAACAATAAAGGCATTACCACATGGTACAGTTTTCTTCATACTGAAACCTCTTAATAGAATATTATATAGCTTTATTTTGCATATTCAAATATCTGTCCAAAGGTTGCTACTGTGTACTACTAGGAAAAAAGGAATTTGCTCCAAAGAAACTACCAGGAATACCAGTAAACAAAGAGAGATTTTCCCAGCAGAGAGGTGAATTTATGTCCACAAACTAACTACCCAGTTTATATTTATATATTCAATGTTAGTGCATAAAAATTAAACATTTTATTGTTGTCTGCCTGTCTCTGATGCATTCACCTCCAGCTACATGCTAACACTGTTTGTTAATGTCTTTTCCTGATGGCATGTGACTATAATTTTCTGAGTGTATCAGATCTGTTTAGCACTGTCCAAAATAAAATGGCATGAAGATATAAATGCTAATGGAGAAAGTGCACCATGGGGAATGTACATCATAACATGAAACTACTTTTTTTATGTACATGAGCTTTAAGCAAAGAATCTTGGGGTTGGTTTGAGGTTTGATTTTTTTTCAGCACACTCACTCCCTAGATTTTTTCTCCTTATAGCTTGTTGTATGTCACGTACAACATATAAAATGAAGCTCAAATTGCTACTTGCTACAAATTAAGCTGAAGAAGATCTGTGTCTGACCATCCTAAAGCTGTGAATTGAGCTTTCATGGATGGATGATTTTATTTCAAGTCACTTCTTTTCATTACAGTTGCCCCAACTATGGACTTCATTTCAGAAGGGCTTAAGAGGTGAGTGCAGGCAGATTTGACATAAGTTATATGAATAAGTGTCATGGTGGGGGAGTTACATCAGATCTGAGATCAGTATTTGTGTAAGTGGTAACTGCACCACACAAATAAATACCTGAGTGACATGAATATCCTAAAAGGATTACAAAAGAATTGAAGAGCAGATGTACGGAAGTCGAAGAAGACAAAAAGAATTCTTTAGAAACACTGAATTCTCACATGAACACAACTTTTAAAGTGTGATATTGCACTTTGATGCATATGTATTTAATACATATAACTTGGAGATGATACACTGTTATTAGAGACTTATCATGCCTGATGTGCAATGCAGAGGCGTTTGCTTTGATGAATTGGAATTTGCTGTCATGAATCCAATGGCAGCAATGAGACACATCACTACCACTAGCATTCAGAGGCTTATAGCTATAATTACCCTATATTAATACATCGACATATACAGGACAGAAGCAAATCTCTCTCTATTTGTGTCCTCCACCACAAAATTCTTATTTCCTTCAATGTTTTATAGTGCTTATGTGTTTCAAACTTAATCCTGCATATCAAAATAACACTTAGTCTTTATAGCTACACTAAGTGTTCGTATCACTAAACATGTATATTATTCTAGATATATTTTTGTGAGATTTATGCATGCTGTATAATGAAGCAGAGGAAGAGAGAGAGAAGTGAGAATTTCTTCACTGCTTAAAAAGGATTTCAGCTATTCAAAAGATCTGAGAACAGTAGAAAGAGAAACATAAAGGAAAACAGTAAACTGTAGGAGCTGCATCCTTTGTTATAAGATGCATATTCATTGGAGAAAAAAAAAGCTGGAAACACTTTAAAATTGCACATATACAATTTACAGATGCTCTGACTATTCTGTATGCCATACAGTTTTAAAACAGACAGCTTGGCTCTGTTTATGAAATTTTGGAACAGTCAGACTCTTCCTTAGAAATAATATAAATGCAACTTGTGAAATGGCTTCAGATACGGGAAGCCGCAAGGATTTGCACAGATTTCTAAAGTCCTTAAAGTCCTGTTTAAAATTTTAGGGAAGGAAAAAAAAACCCTCATTGTCCATAATTCTAGAAGATTTGGAAAAGCAAATTTCTCTTTTTACACAATGCGCAAATTACCAGTCAAATTGTCACTGTGTGATTGCCTTAGTCTTTTTTGTAGGTTTTCATGAAGATCAGAAGCAGGACGGGTCTTCCTTCTTTCTTTCTTTCTTTCTTTTCCGTCTTTCTTTCTTTCTTTCTCTTTCTTTCTTTCTTTCTTTCTTTCTTTTTTTCTTTCTCTCTTTCTTCTTTTTTTTTGTTTTGGTTCAGTTTGTTTGTTTGTTTTGGTTTTTTAATTTATAACTTGTTAGTAATAAATTGGTGGATTGGTTTAGCTACATTCAATACAGGTATTATACTTAAAAGTGCCCAAACCTAGAAACACTCTGATGTCTGGTGCCTTACCACCATCTGTTTTGTACAAAACTGTTCTGAAACTATTGCATTTATCAATTCATGAAGTATCTTGCCACTTCATGTCTTTAATAGCTTGATTTTTAGAAGTTATCTTATTGTTTTACTACAAAACAGGAACACACACTCTCCATCCCCCATCCCCACCTCCATCCCCCTGTAACTAACTGTGGCTTTATGTTTTGGTATGGGGGCTTTTTAAGTTCTGGGAGGTTTTTTTTGGTGGTTTGTTTGTGGATTTTTGGTTGGTTGGTTGGTTGGGTTTTGGGGACTTTTTTAAGTTATTCTGCTTAATATTAAAGGTGTGCTACACTACCTGTGTATCTTGCTTGTGACATACTTTACCTGGTTCACTTTTTAATTTGTCTGAGCTTGTCTTATCACCAGAGATGTAGTCTATTATTGATTAAATAATTCATTTAGCTGTCCCCAAGATGAAAAATCTGCTTATAGTCACGAGAAAGTTGACATACTACATTTTGTTTACATAGGTTGTACAATAGTCAGAAAGTAATGTGTAACTACAACATTTTTATAGATTTTACATATTATGTACATTTCATTAACAGTTACATCCAGCAATAAATGTATATTTATTTGATAAAAATTGAAATTGGTACTAAAATAACTCACATTTATTGGTTGTGCTCAAAGTAAAGAGAATCAGGAAAAATTCACATGGTGAATTAGCTTACAAACCTTTTAAAAATTTCATCATGTTTGCTAAGCTCTCCCATTTAACCCTTTCAACACTGCTTTGGGAATGCACAGAAATTTCCTCCAGGTTTCTAAGCTTTCATTGTGAGCATAGGGTATATTGCATATCCATAGACACATCCCAATTTTGCCTCTCTGGATGAACTTCTCACATGTAATCCATGGGTTAAGAAGAGTTTATCTTGTTAATCTTGTGTTTAAAAATATAATTCTGTTCCTAATTTGACATTACATTGAAGTAGATATATTTTAAAGTGACAGTTCTAAGAAATTCTGTTTTTTCTTCAGCCTTTCCTTCTTCACTCAGAATACTATCCAGAATCTGGATTAACACATTGAATAAAAAATTATCATCCTTACCATCACCTTTTCAGCTACAGATCTCCAGCCAGACACAGTTTTAGTCTCTGTTTGTAGAACCCACTCTGTTTCAGAGGCCATTTCAGAAACGGGCTTTGAGAGGGCTTTCAAGATTTGGATAATATGAGCAATGAAAGGGAGAACAGCAGAATCAGAGGTGTGCTTAGCACCCTACTTCCATCCTGATACAAATGTCATATATAGCAGAGATATTTGCAAGTAATTATTGTCAAGGAATAGTAAGAATGGCAAATTTTTGTATTTGAAAATTGTTCTTTCTTGCATTTGGGCCTAGTACACTTCAACTTATCAGTTAAACCAAAGTATAAATGCCTTGTTTTCAATGTAATAAATTCATAGAAACAAAGGAAGGAATATTGTAAAATTTTCCTTATTTTCAAGGCATTTCCTTTTTATATGTAAATATATTTTACAAATGTTGGATAACATCTTTTTAGCAAAAAAGATGTTGGAGAAGTTAGCAAATATGCTAACTAGCAAACCTATGTGAGTTAATCTTCAAGTGCAATGTGATAGGAAGAGTTTATAGCATTACTAAATTATCAGCAAAAAATGTGCTTAGGCTGCAAGTGTAAAATATAAATACTGAATATTAAGAACTTTGGAAATATGTTATTTCACGTCCAAGGTGAAATTTTTCATTGTATTTTATTTATGTATTAATCTTACATTTAAGGTCTTTGGATGTAAAAAAAAAACTGACCTGTGATGTTCAATGGACTATTACAATTCTCAAAACAATGTTAATTGCTTTAGTTTCTTAAGGACCAAATTTGGGTTATTTTTATTGCCTGTATCACTCAAAAAATACATGCAGTAGATTTATAAAGTTGCATGTTTATGGATGTCTGTGTCTACTGACCTACTGCATGTATAGTGTACCTGAATTTATACACATATTTATATATAGATATTTATTTTTATATATTAACTAAACACATAAACAAGCATTTTCAAGTGATTATAACCACCCAAGTTTTAGCCAGTATTTTCCCACAAATTTTTAGTGTTATTTTCCTCACAACATTTGAACATTATTGATGCATATCATTCTGTAGAACCCTCCAGTGGATTCAAATTATATATACAGACTTTCAATTTATATATTTGTCATTTTATAAGGCTTTATACACTGTGCTTCGGTAGAAACAATGATTCATACATGAAAAAAAATTAAAACACATTTTCATAAAAAAGGCGCAAATTATTGATAAACACATCTATGTTTGCAGATTGGTTATTTCTCAGAGGTTATTTGGGGTCATAATTGTAAATCTCATTGCCTTGCTTGAAGGAGAAGGTCTCTTTCATTATTACGGTGCTGAGGTCCACATCCCTGAAGCTAATTGCAAGGTATTGCTTCAGAGTTCTAATTGTTTGCCATCAAAATAGCTGTGTAAGCTTGATTAACAGTGTTCAGCAACATTCATAATAGTCCAAGCCTGGTCCTGCATAAAATAGAAACTGGGAAAAAATCAATAAGATTTAATAAGATCAGGAACAATCACTTACAATAGTACATCAATCACACAAAGTAATAGGTGCAGGATTTGATAGGGTCCTGAACTGCCTGAGAGATTCATAACCAGTACTCGTTAATGATTTGTTCATTTGCATTTTATCAATCCAGCTACAGCTGACAAGCAGAAGGAGCAGTAAGGAAATATGTTGACTTAAACTCATCAGAGTTTGCAATTAAAAAAAAAAAAAAACACCCAGATAACTTAATAGGAAAATCAGACATGGCTATATATGTGGAGGGTGTGTGTATGTACATGTGTAGATGTGCTCTTTCTTGCTATGAGAATATAATAAATTACCACTCCATAGTGGCTATTAGTATTCCCATAATCCTTCAGAAAGTCTGCTTATGTCTGAGAAAAAGTACAACAAAATATAAATTTTTAAATTCTCCTCGGTGCTTCACAATGCTTCTTTCTCATTGTATTTCACATAGTGTAATGCCATCACAATATTTAATATGAAACATGCATATTGTCTTGTTTTTGTACCCTTTTAAATAAATAAAGCCCTGGGCTTTGCCTTGGGCCAAACCCATATCAAACACAAAACCAATAGTAATGAGATGGCTTTCTGGTGATTATTATTTAGCATTATATCCTATATCAGCAGATTTTATGTCTTTCTAAAGTAATTAAGTTTTGTTTACTATCTGAACATTTTTTGAAATTGTCATGAATAAACATCAGATCTCATTTATCCAGACTCTTGCCTGTTTGTAATGCATCAGTCTTTTGTTTAAAATAAGAAACCCAGAGCCAAGCCAAGCTAAAATGCTACAAAAAGCCCCACATGAGCTGCCTTGTGTGTGGATGAGTTATTTAGGGAGCGATCTTGTAGGTCTATCTGCAGACTGTTTGTTTGCCTGTGTTTGTTGGGTCCATTTTGATGAGTGCCTCATTATAAACCAGATTACCCACCTCCCTTTTCTGAGGAGCAGTTTGCTCTGTTAGATGTAGTAATTCTAATTTATATCCCAATTAATGTGTTTCCCTAGTATATAGCCTTTTCTCGTCCTTACACCAGATTTATTTTTTTTTCACAGACAAAACCTTAAAATACTATCTTTGGTTCTCTTAAGAGTATCTCGTGACCCAGAACATGTGTTGTTTATTTGCACAATCCCTTTTTTTGTTCATTTTAGTCAGCTTCTACATTTTAAAAGAAGAGCAGCAAATTCTTAATCAATATATGCTCCTGTCACATCATCTTATACTATGACAGCATCTAATACCAGTACAAAGTCTGGGCTTCCTTAACACATGGCTTGAAATGGAGATTGTCACACAGCAGTATGATACGGAAAGAATTTAATTTGGGTTTTCTGTGCTACATCAGGCCCTTTGGCCTCAGCAACTGTAATGGAGGACCTTCCCAGGTTAGGTGACACTATGATTTTTGAGGTAAAAGGATGACTGAGTTTACAGGCTGACTGATGCTGTGATTTTAAGGTTGCACCATGACTACCCCAGTGGTACCACAGAGAAAGAATTGGCAGGCTGGTGGCTCTGTCAGAAAATTGGCTCAATCCCTAACTGGATTTCAGAAATTATATTCTCTAAACTCCTATTCTGGGACATGTAAAAACTATCAGCTACTGTATTAATAATGGATTAGTTGTAATAACTGTTAATTTTATAGTACTTTCAATTTTTTTATAACTTTACAAATATATACTGAACTGGATAATTAAATCCATGAGCTGTATTAAAATCAGAGTAGTAATAAAAGAAAGGGAATTATTTGCTACAGTAAGTCTTGAGAAAAGGATATTATTTTTCTGTTTCTGAGCTGACCACGAATAATTTGTGATTTTTAATAAGTATGTTTGTTTCATCAAATGGCTGTTTAATGGTGAAATACTATAGCCTCCGAATTTGCTAGATATTCTTGGATAAAGATATTAATTTGTCTGTTAGATGTGTGTGATTTACAACTATGCTATTCATCTCTATGAGTAGGTTTGATAAAATAGTCCCCTTGTCAGCTGCTGCTTCAGTCTCCCCTGTAAGTTGTCCCTGACTCACAGACACCCTGTAACATCCAAACTACTTGAGTCACCAACTAAATGTAAGCCCAGGCTGATTTCCCTTTAGTTTAAGCCTAGGTTGTAGTCTAGCAAGAGCTAAAATGTGCCACAATGAAGACTCTATCCTCAGAAAAAGGAAACACAGATGTCTGGAGTAGTTGCCTTTCCAATTTACTGACGGATGTGAGCTAGCACCTTCAGTATCAAGTTATGTTTTCTATTCCTTGATGAAGCACGTGTTGCTTTTTCAGGAACAAACCTTCATCCCTGACTGCTGTGCCTGCAATGCAGAGGGCAAACCTCTTCAAAGAAAAATACTTCTCAAATCCAGGAGAAAAAGGCCAGGAATTTTTTAATTTCAGGTTCATTGCTTGCTTTCAGATACATGCATGCATGATACCCAACTGTAAGCTTTCCGCAATACGTAAGACCTTGAGGGCTAAATGTGTGACTCATGAAATGGGAATGGACTCTTGTTATCTGGCTGTGGCTGAGGGCTGTGCCTTTTAGTGGGACTTCCATTCGTGTGAAGTCCTGAGCCACAGTCGACTGCAGTACTCTCTGGCAGTGTCTCTCTGTCTCTGTGACTCAGGACAGAGAGAACCTGGATTTTCCTAACCATCACATAGGATCAGAGAAGGGAAACCTCTGAAATGGCCTGTGTCTGTGAGAAGAGCAACAAGGAGCAGAGATACATGTCAGGTGTAGGGGCTGGAGACATCTGTGTGACACAGACACATCTACCATGTGCAGGTATGTGCAGTGATTGATAATATCAAAATGTTAACATTTCTTCTTAATGAGTATATCACTGCTTGGATCCTCAGAGGCAGTAGTAATCATTTTGCTCTCTAAGAGCCAACTCGAGGGCCAGATCCTTGAAAGAAACTTTTCAATAAATTTCACTCTTTAGAGAGCTTAAAAACAGAATAAGTAAAAAACTTCCAGAATTTCAAGAAACTTGGGGGAAAAAAGGAAAATTCACAGAACTTATTATGGAGAACAACTATCAAAAAATTACGCAAATCACATTAAATGTGAACATAAAACCAAGTCACTAACTATCTGAGATCCCTAATAAAAAGTGGTAGCTTGTGTTTGCTGTGATATTTTTTCCATTCTGCAAGAGCTACATTATTTACCCTACGCTTGCTATGACTCACAGAAACTAAAAATACTATGTTGGAAAACTCTGTTCTTGCTAAAAAAAAATACACCAGAGCATAAGCTTTAGAAGTGCTTTTCCTTGTCTTTTTGCAAATTGTTATATTAAAAAGTGCTTTAATATTGCTGCTGCTGAACTTTTAGGTGCGACAATATCACATTATTCTAGACTTTGGGAGAGTCTAACTGCACTATACTACTGTTTCTGTATAAAATGAAGTGACTATGGAAGGCTGTCTCAGTGTTCGGGGTGAATAAGAAGCAAAAAACTCCAAACTGGGCATTCTCCCATAAGAGGAAAAAATGGGAAAGCAAGATCCAGTTCTAGGCAACTGCTGGTCTATGAAGACACATCACACTGGAATGTTTTCTAACCCCAAAGAAGAGACAGAAAAGAAGGGATTTCATCAGTATGCCCCTAGTTTGTGTATAAGAAAGAAGCTCAAAAAGGTATCGTGGCCTGTGGCTGACAACTAGTCCATGCACCAGCTGTGATGTCCACAGACCTGGCAAATGAGAATCAGGGTTTACTGTGGCTACAAATCAGGTATGCAGACCAAGCTTAAAAAAATTAGCTTCTGCTTATGAAATTCTAAATATTATACATGTTTTGGAATGCATTTTCAAGGCCTGGTTTTGAAATGAACACACTAAAAGTAATACAAATTCTGAAGGCATCATGCTAGGAACTACTACTGCTAGTAACCAGAGTTTGAAATCTGTCTTTCAGTGAATTCCAGATTGAAAGGCTTTCATTTGACTTCTATTACTTCAAGCTTTTCCCCTAGAATATTTAAAAGATAAGCTTAATATTCTTCTTCTTTTCTCTTCCTTCTTCCTTTTCTTCTTCTTCTTTTTTCCTTTTCTTTTTTTTTTAATCTTGTCACCATGTTGTCATTTTTTGTCATGTATATTATTCCAGAAGGATTTGATGTCTGGAGTGATTGCATAAATTCACTCAACTATGTCACTACTTATAAGTTTGCAATATGTTAACTCTCTTCATAATTTACATAATGTTTAAATAATATACCTTCTTTTTCCCTTATCCCTACATTAATGTGATTAGAATCAGTGGAAGCGCTATAATTTTCTTGTAACGTGTGCTTTCCACCTACACTTGCTTATTACAAGAAGTATCATTTCTAAAACTAGCAACCTCTGATCAGTTTAGCTGTCAAAAATTATTTTTTTCCAAGAACAAAATTACCTTATAAAATATATTATTGTTTCTACTTAGCATTCCTGTTAAGGTAAACAAACAACAGAAAATTGTTGCTTTGTCTTATTTATTTCCATGCCTGCATCTAACTGTAAGTAGTAGTGGAATACGTCTTCTGATATATTATGCAATTAAATTGATGGATGGTTAATTGAGTCACTATGGCATACCATATGTGTACTCCTGACCTGAATGTCACTGGTCAGATTAAGGCTTCACACATTTGACCAAAGAACATATGCTGTTATTGAGAATGTGGCTCTAGATAGGATAGGGATTTTAGTCCATGGAAAAAAAATCATCATAACTGGCTTTGCTCTTTGGTTGTTGGAGCCCTGGCTCCTTAGGAGTCCAGCTGCAAAGGACTTTAAAAATAATCAGAGTTATTAATTAAAAGCTTACTGACATCACAGCCATTAACTTTGGCAGGCTCTTTCATTAATTTATTTGATCTCTCTTATTACATGACGTATCCTCATCATAGTATTTGTGCCTTTGCACATCAAGCTTGAGATCTTATTGGCTTTTAATTTGAGCTTAGCCTTTTCTTTTTTTATCCCAAATGCCTTCTTTTTTAAAGAAATAGAATATTTTCCTTATTGGTGGGCGTGATACATATGCAAGCAATGAAGTAGCAAAAGGAGGGGAGCTCATACACCTTTAATGACAGTGACACATAGACATCAAAACACATACAGATTCTCACACAGAAACATTCTTGTATATATAGTTACATCACAGTTGCAAATAATGGTATTTTTAGAAGCGCCTTGCTAAAACATTGTTTTCATGATGATTAGTCCTAGTTTTTGGCAGATTTAATATTTCTGTTTTATCTTATTTATCTAAATAATATTTAATGACATCGTATTTTTTGTCAGCTATTTTGCATATTTTACTTCTACACCAGCTATTATGGGACCTATTTCAGCTTCACAAATGTTTTAAAGTAAATTATGTTATTTTACAAAATTATTGCAGTAGAGCATACATCTGAGCAATAATGTTTTATCTTTGACATTGCTTTGATGACTCATCCATTTTGACAGGTAACTGCTTTAAAGCTATTTAGTTTGCATCAACACTGAGATAAAATGAGACTTGAACAATATGTACCATAGACGAAAAAAAAACTGTCATTACAAGGGTAGAAAAAACAAAGATTTGTAATGGGAAAAAACAGCTAATAGAGAAATATCTTTGATTCAGTCATTGCTTATTGTAGCAAACTTGCATATTCTTTGTCTACTGACTTAACCTAGAAAAAGAGTAGTACTGTCTCTGCTGCATAATTTGTTACTGCCACTTTGAGAAAGATTATGATAATGTACATATAACAAAATTGACAACAATGGAGGAGTCCTGTAATTTTGAACTAAATTCAAGGAGGCTGCTCTGAGCATGAGAACTAACAGTGTCTTCATTATGATTAGCTTACCTTTTCAAGTGTTCTGCTAGGAACCTCTATCACGTAAATTGAGGCAGGAACTTTATTATCATCACTATAGCAACTGCAGGGAAATTTATTTCAAAACAGTTGGCTACCTGAAAATTTTCTCGTGATGGAAAGAACAGCAGATGATATATACATTTTAATTCATTTTCATTTATCCCTGTTTTAAAGAGTTCCATAAACGAGTGAAAGGCTTTTTTTTGTTGTTGTTTTAAAGACAAGATGGCCAGTTCCATCTTAATTTTTTTCCTAATCCATCTTCTTTTATTAGAAGCAAAAAGGAGTGCTGGAAGATTTTGGTTCTATCATTATATGTAAAGCTTTAATTATGCTAAGATATGGAATATTTCAAATTGGCCATTTAATGCACAATTCTCTTCACTATTTAATTTTTGAGCTTAGCTGTTACCTGGCTTTTCTTTCGACTTTGATCTTAAATCACATAACCGCTCAGCAAGAATAGTGAAGTGTGCATTTTTTTATTATTTTCCCATGGTGTTATTATATTCTGTGCCTAAAGAAAAGGAATAACTGCGCAGATGGTTTTGTAGGAGATGTGAGGAAACTGTAGATGCACATAGAAATTGAATGCAAATACAAGGAAGTGTCTCTTTTTTGTCCATGGCAGGATGGATCCCATGTTCACAATTAGAATTTTTCATGCACAAATGCCCTTTTGTTGCATTTCTGTAATTACAGAGCTAGCATAATGCTGAAGACAACACTATTGCATCAGAAACTGGTATCAATCTTTTATTGCAAATATACAAACAATTTTTTTCTTATTTCTTTCTGCTCCATATTTTTATTTTCTTTAAAATGAAGAAAGAGAAAGACAGTGTTTTGAAACACGTGTTTCATTAAATGAGCAGAGAGAAATGGAGAAATATCTCAGTTGTCTCGAAATCCTTTTTTCTCCACAAAATATAAGAAGGGTAAGAATTCTTATTATTTATGCATCGTAGCTGGTGTTCCATTATGAAAGTGCATATCTCAAAGGTACCCCACATAACACACTTCAGTCACTGCTTTAACCAATGCCCATGTTTTACTGAAAAAGACAGTATAAATTTTACTGCAATCTGCATTAACAAATAGATCACATGATGGGGACTTCCTTAGCTCTCTTTAACTTTTACATCTTACTTGTAGGCAAATTTCTCTCAACTCCTCCTAATAAAGAAGAATATTTTGTGCTTTGGATTTCAGTGGGTTCTTCCTTCTGTTATGAAAGGGAAACACATTAATTTTCTTCCACAGACAGGAAGGCATTTAAAGAATTGCTGAAGATGAGAATGTAAGATTGAGTGTAAAACAGTCAACACAGTGGAATATTTCAGATACTTCGCAAGAGGCTCATTTTCATTTGATAGTTTTGAGAATCTCACCAAGACACCTGCCTAAACAGTCAAGTTGTCCTAAGGTCGTTAAATAATTCATTGGGAAATATTGCCCCTCCAGAACATAATCAGAATTGCTCTCTGAAAGTACCTTTTTTTCTTCCATCAACTATCTAAGAATCTATTGTACTCTTCCTTAACTAGCCTTAATTCACTAAAAATACACCAGGTCAAAATATTTTCACTCACAACCATCTCACAGTGGAAAGACAGAATTTGCAGTTGCAATATGTTTGGTTGGGGTTTTTTGTTCAGTAGACTTTGGTTGGTTGGTCAGTCAGTCGCTGCTTTTTTTTGGGGGGGGCATTTTTTGCAGTGCGTTCTGTTTATTTGTTTGTTTAGTTGTTTGTTTGGTCGCTTTTGGTTGTGGTTTTTGGAGCTTTTTTGTATCTACAAACCCTTGAAGAATATGAAAGTCCCAGGAGGCCAGATTTTGAAATCGTTGTTGCTGATGGGAGTCTGGCCAGTGACTCCCCCAGGATCAGTAGTTCACCCTTGTACACAAATTGAGAGTCAATAAACGAATGTCTGTACCTTGGAAATGCGAATGGAATAAGTCAGGGTAACTATGTGAATGATCAGAGATGAAATTAGTTTTCAGTGCTGCTTAATAATTATCAAAAGAACATCTATCATTAGATATTATAATCCATAAACACAAATTCTTACTTTGTGGAAGAAAGTGCTAGCGCACTGAAAAATCTATCTCTAGGCATTGAAACAGCCATTGTAAAATGTTGTTCATCTATATGACAGCTTAAAATATTTTTGAAATAGATATCTCAATCTACTAAGGCAAAAGATCTCTACATTAATGTATTTGGGCCAACTCCAGTATCTCACTGAAGTCCCATCAGAACCAGCCTCTCTCTACATTGCTTCACTATTCTGCTAGCACTTACACGCTTGCAGTGTTAGCATTTCTGCTATGCACAGAAAGCCAGGTACCTGTCAGCCCTGAGTGCACCCACATGCTCTGCCTCCTCTTCACCTTCCCCAAGGGCTCTGACTGCCTTTTCTCGTGGTCATCTCTGATACGGCACAGCTGTGGGACCTTGGTCAGAGATGCAGAAGGAAGGGCCTTGTTGGGGTCTCCCACCTTCCTTCACCTGAGACCCTCACCCTGGATTCTTGCTGCAGCCTGTCTTTGTGATCTGATCCTGACCCTGACCCACTGACCTGATATTCTGCCTTGACTGTGGACCAGGCCCATCACTGGGGACTTATCTGTGATCCTTGGGTGGAGGCTGACCCTAGTCCCTGTCACTGATCCTGCCATACACGTCTCACTGGGAACAATAGGATGGCACCCCATCAAGTGTGGCACTGACCGGTCAGCCTGACCATCACCCACAGACCCTGGCTCAAGGCCCTTACAAAGCAGCCTCCTCCTACTGATCCCTGGTAGTACAACTCACAAGGGCCAGCCAATCTGAGATAAGAAAGCAGTGCTCCAACTGTTCACGAATTTCTTTGTTTCCTTTCATTCTTGGTGCCTGCTTTGATGAACTTGTATCTGGAAAAATTTTCCTATGTATAAGGCTGGGTTTTGGTCAATACATAAGAGACAGAATGTATATCCCAATTTAGCCAATAATATGTTGTTCATCAGGAGCATAGAGAAGCTGATTGCAACCCATTTTTTGTTGGATCCAGTGACTTGAACCTGAGCAGCTAAACAGCCCCTTCATGTACTCAGTTCTCATACATTCCTTTATGAGAAAATGTTCCATTTGCCAAAGCAGGCATTGTGCCAGAAAATGAATGATTAACTCCACAACCAAAGGATTAAGGTGATTGTATGTTATTTTTATTTAGGAATTCCAACTTTGAATTCTGCTGTAATGAATGTTTGTGAAGAACAGAACAATCCCAAAAGAAAGATTCAGGGCAAATGCAGTCAAACACAAGGACTGTGGCATTCACCTGAGGTGCTGGAACCTGGAAAGTCACTGCTTGAACCTCACTTCTCAAATTCAGGTAAAAGAAAGAAACAGCACTCAGCTGGCTATCTGAGGAAATGTGAAGGGTGTGTTCTCAACAGTTTGTCCTCAGAGTTTCTTTATGAGGATTAGAGAATATGTTGTGATGAAGAATGGAGAATTTAAAATATTTTGTTTGGAAATCCCGGTTCTTTCCTGTCTGTCCAAAGGGGTATCTTCACATTCTGATGCAGTAATACTACTATCTCAAACTTTAGAAGAAAAAAAATAAAAAAATTATAATCTGAGTTTCATGTCTGATCTCTCTTCTTGAACTTCAAATGTAAACTTTGTTAGAAGAAGTTCTTTTCAACATTTCTGGTTCTCTGCCATTCTCTACCTCTTGAAATGTTGGAAAAGATAGCTCATGCATAATGCATTAGGTGAAAAGTCTATAAATGTTTTTGCTTTTAATTCATTTAAGAATCAAACTAATTTCATTTTCCTCATCGAGTATATTTTTATTCCTTGTAAAACAATCATTAAAACATTTGAAATAATAGAAGTGGAATAAGAAAGCATATCAAACATGTAGTTTTAATAATAGATTGCATTGTTAAGTCAGAAAGAATTAAGTAATTGTAGACAGTAAATATTTTAATGCATATTCTCCTCATAGCTTGTTAATTCAGTTACTTACATTAGAATAGTTGCATAAGAAAAACAACATTTTTTGCTAAATCAATTATCATAGAAAGCATTTTCTTAAAGTTTATGCATTTAGGTTACATATGAATGAACAATATTGTGTTTATATCTAATTTAAGAAACATGTTTCTAAGGAAATAAGAATGTGTCCAGAATAGAAGGGAAGGGGAAGCACTTCACTTTGTTAGAAGAAAAAAGGGGCAAAATTCCCAATAGACCATCTATTCAGGATTTGGGTTTGGGCAGAGGAACATCCTTGAATCAGGAGCTGGATCAGAAGGGTGACATGGGATTGAGTGAAAACTCATCAATCTGTTCAGCTTAGAGGAGGTCAGAAGAAGGGAATGCTGGTCAAGAATTTTTATGGTGGTTAAATAGAGAAAAAAAATGATTTCCATTTGAAGTATTAAACATATTCTTACAACTATAGGATACCTTTTTCAAAACCTTTATAACTCCCTATAAGCCAAAGTCCCATTAACTCTGGAAGTGATTTAAAAGCTTTTGAAAACCTAAGTTACATACTCAAGTAACAAGTATTTTTAAAATAGTTACCAATACCATGTCATCTTTGTCTAAATACTTTGTAATGTGAAAAAAAAAAAGACATGGCTAGGCATGTCCATTGTCCATAGGAAAAGGCATAATTTTGAATTGAACACACAATTAGAAAGAATAAAATTAAATTGTCTTTTAAACATATATCTATATTTATATACCTCACTCAATGACTCACCTTCGAATGACTCACAGAGTTTTCTTCATGGAAAAACCTTTGTACCTCTTGAGATACAATACGAAATTTCCCAAAGAAACAAAGGCCTCAGTAAGCTGCTTGAAGCCACCGCCACTTCATCATTCAATTGGAGCTCTCAGTGTTACCTTTCCTGACCTTGGTGAAAATACAGAAATAACACAAGTAACACAGCTAGAAAAAACCCTCCTACTTCCTAGGGACTTCATGAACATAGGAGGAAGAAGAGAGAGATGAAAAAATCATTACTGACACAGTCCTTCTCCAGAGTACCACTCTCTCCCCCGCTTCACTGAAGGCAATTGCCTGCTCCTGGGATGGACAGTCATCTCCTCTCCCAAAGAGCTTCAAAGATCCAGCATTCTCTGTACATCCGTTGCACCCACTAAATATTACAAGTATGGGATGTTTCGGCCAGCTGGATGGGAATAGAGGGCAGCTATGCGTAATCTTCAAGACATCTTTCTCCTTCATTTGCAGTAAAATAGGGAAATACATACTGAGAAGACACCATTTCCCCCCCCCCCCCCATTCCTAGAGAGTGTAGATCAACAGCAAGTAATGCAGACCAGCACTTTTACAGGATTAAACCTCAAGAACAGTTTTGTGCTCTTTACTGTACTTTGGTTTGGCTGATTTTTATGCATTAGTGTAGAAGAGACTTTTCAATATTCAAATGGATGCCAAGCACAGTAGTATAGTGCATTAACCTTTCCCTTTGAGATATTTTAGTTCAATTGGTGGCAGAGAAAACCACAAACTGTGGCACAACTGTCACTCTCATAAATGATTTGTGACTGTGTAAATGCAGACGCCACAGCTGTCATGTAATCTGCACACAGGCTATACTGGGCATGTAACTCAGACCCTTCTGCTCCACGAACACAGGCCTTTTCCATTTGTACTGTTCCATTAGCTGTTGAAATGGCTTAAAACTAGAACAATTTATCCTTCCCCTTTTGAACTTTAGCAAAATAGGACAGAGCTCTAAACTAGCTTTCATTTACCAACCAAAATTCTCCCAATGTGATTTTCTAAAGCAAACATTTAAATCCAGTGATACCTAAATAGCTGTCAATGGTATTATAGAGAGCTGTACAAAACTTAAAAGCCCAGAAACAGATACATTTTCCTGGTTTCAAGTGTCACTGCAAACCACAGATTCATGACTCTGGATTGAATATAACATCTAATGTATGGGTTTGGGTGGAAACCACCTAAAAGCTGCAAATGCCTTGGAGCTTTTATTTTAAAAGACCCAGCATCGCAATTCTGGCTAAGATTTGCTTTTGAGGGAGTTAATTTGAACCAAAAAATCCCAAAGCAATACCAGGGAGAAATGAAAGCATGTGAACCAAGTCAGCAAGGCATGTCCCAACACGGAATCAAAACATGGCATGGATATCTCACGCACTTCCTTTGCAGGCCCAATAGAGAGGATAGTCACAAAGCCCAGCAGGTATATACCTGTTTCCAGTATAAGGCAAGTTTGTTACTTACTCTCCTCTCTGTTTAAGAAAGATCCAAGGATCAAAAGGAATTTTTCAGTCCACAGTACTCAGAAACATAAACGAGTATGAAAGAAATTTGCAAAACCCCTATTATTTCCTGATATAATGTAGTAGTGCTGACTTCACTTATTTCTGAATAACTGATTATTTATTTCTCTGTAGAAGAAAAGCAACATTTTTCCAAAACTTAATATGGAACTGTTCTAAAATTATTACAGGAAACATATTTTCTCAGCTACTGCATTAAAACAGAACAGCTCTGCTGAATATAATTTTGTCCTTTCTTTATTTGTTTATATTCAGGAACAGTTTGCAATTCTTTCCACCACACAACCCCACCCGAATTCATTGAGCCTGTAGGTCTTCAGGCAATCAGCAAAAACTAGAACAGAGATGTAGTGTTTAGTTGTTGCTTCCAAAACCTAGACTGCCAGTAACTTAATGAACCCTCTGGAGATATGCTCCCATGTGGAGAAGGTTATGTCTGTGCTTGAGAAGGTTTAAATTAGTTATTTCTTAGAATACCCTGTGATGAAGGCACTGCTACCAACTGTTTTCCTTGTCACCAGCCCATCAGAGCAATAAACCAATTAGTTGTTGCCATAGTAAGGGTCATTTCTTACTATTTTGAATTCTTAGGAGGGATACACAGCACTTCCCGTATTTGTGGAATCAGCATTTTCAGTTCATTGTGATTGCAAATGAATGTGTTTCTTCACAAAAGCAGTTTCGTTGTCAAAAAGGACTTGTTACGTTGCTGTTTTATGAAGTGCTAGCATAATATGGGGGTATGGGGTAGGAGGGAAGAGAGCAGGAGGTAGTCTGCTGCTTCAGATATATCAACCATTCATTTTTTATGAATGCTTTTGAAAAATATTTGGTCCTCAATTAGAAATAGCCACATGCTGCTTCCAAATCACTATTGGCAAGAAATGCTAGTATATGCCAGAACTACAGCTTGCATCCTTCTGGAGGTTTGAGATTTCTCCTATGAAATTTCTGTCTATAGAGAAATCACTTTACTCATGAAAATTAAATGTGCTTGAGAAGTTGGATTGTGTCTTTTGGTTTGTATGAATGTACTTACGGCTTTGGGAGGGTGCATCAGGACCTTGTTTTGCTAAATTTTGTCTTACAATGTGCTATGTTCCTTGGAAAGAGCTGAACATCCTTGCCTTCTAATATGTTCTCCACAGAAATTTAGTAAGTTTGGCTCCAGAAATGTTCCCATAGAGAGTAAGCAACTAACTCACATGTCAATTGCCATGGAATCATGTCACAGCATCTGCCATTGGAGTAAGGAGCCTGACAGATACTATTGCCAGAGTACAGCCCCTGACTGGTAGTGAAGTGCTGAGGTTTCACTCTGGTGGATGGCTCAGCCTCACCCAGACGCTCTCTCACTGCCCTCCAGTGGGATGGAGGACAGAATCAGAGGGGTAAAAAAGACAAAAAACCCAAAACACTGCAGTTTAATAGATAAAGCAAAAGCTGCATGTGTAGGCAATGCAAAATAAATTAATTCACAACTTCGCAGATTTTTAGCCATCACGTGTAATGGTTAGACAAATGCTATCACTCCAAATTTTTACCCATTCCTCACCACAGCTTTTATTGCTGAGCATGAAGTCACTTAATATGGAATGTCCCTTTGGTCACCTGGGCTCAGCTATTCCAGATGTGTCTCCTCAGAACTCCTTGTGCACCCCCAGCTGCTTGCTGAGAAACAGAAAAGGCCTGGACATTGCACACTGTCCAGCAATAACTGAGGCATTCCTATGGTATCCACATTGTTTTGGTCACAAATAGGAAAGACAGAATGATACAAGCTACTATGGAATAAATTTACTCAATCAAAGCCCAAATATGTAAAAGTCTTTAGTTCTCCAAAAGTGCCTTCATCAGCAAAATAGTTGGATATTGCATTTGTCATATAAAACATAATAATTAGAATTGGCACTGAGACCTTACACTACCATTAAGCCCAGGTCACTTCTTAGGCCATTTGAGTAGCTGCCATGTATGGCAGTTTTGAACAGCTTTCTTTACTGTGGAAAACTTGTCCTGGGTGATGTTTGCGACCAAGGAAAAGAATTTTCATAAGAACAAGCTTAAAACTATGTTCCTGCTCTGGTGAGGGCTGCCTTTCAACCATCATTTCCTTAGGCATGCTCCGCAGTCCTGAAGAGATAATAAACAGAGTCAACAAGATGGGCATGAAAATTAGTCTTTTTCTTCCTTTTGTGCCTCTCCCACAAAGTAATTTGCAAACAATGCCAACACTAAAAGCATATTTCAATTCCATTATCTAGGAAAAATATCCTGGATATTGGAACCTAAAAAGGTTTCATGCAATACTTTTTCTTGATACACAGCCTGTTAAAGTGCTACAGGAGGATCCAAATGGAAGAACACCTTATCTCTTCTTTGTAACTGAATTGAAAATATGAGGTAAAATCCTGATTTTCCGTATCCCTTTGTTAGAGTTTGTAATTCTTTCATTTTGTATGTTTGAGTGTTTAGTTCCATGAGAAATCTGATGTTAGGTCCTGTTGAAACACCTGAACTTCAAAAAATTTTGGAGCCCAGTATTTCTGTTTTTAAAGGCATAATGAAGATACCTTTACTGAAGCAACCAAGAAAAGCCACCAAATTAAAGGTAAGCTGCAAGCCACAAAATTACAAAAGAGAATAAATGGAAGAAAACTAAATTTTATTTTAAGATTTCTAATTGCCTTAGCCAGAAAAGATCTCTAATACTTGATGCCTCTGCAGGAAACATAGAAGACAAGTTAGTGAGATACTGGTGTAGTTGTTCTTCCACCACTGCCAGCATTGAATGTTTGGTTGCTGCTTTGTGTCTGAATCAAAACCACGCTGGTGCATTACTGGGCTTTCCTTCCCAGAATAGATATCTGCAGCTCTGGGCAGTTAATTTTGAGGATAGTTCCACTTCCTTCATGAGACTAAGGAAGCTTGAGAGATCAGGCCTATAGTGCACAAAGTGTTTTTTCCTACTAGAATCAGAGGTGGACACTGAAGTCTTCAGGCTGGGCAAGTTTCATGGTGCAGAAGTAAAGGAGGAGTAAAGCCAACTGGAAGGTTCAAACAACAGACTCAACAGCTAGATCAAGGATGCCAAATTTCAGCTCCTTGCATCTCTGGAGCCATGATGGAAAGGATCACTCCAAACTTTTGTGATATTGTTCATTTTCAAGAGTAGGGAACACCACTTTTGCATGTGCAGTTGAAGAAGGGAGACTGAAAATCTGTCTGCAACTACAAGGCTGAGACACCTGGTGATCTGAGGAAAGGCTGCCATGTTTACTCTGATGAGCCTTTTGCACTGACTCTGGAGAGGAACATCAAGCCATCTCTACAGAGTCCCACCAGTATAAAAGGGGATAGACAGAGAGCAGGAAGGAAATGCGTTGCTATGCAAACAGTACCACCTCTTTTGAAATAGAGGCACTGAAGGCACTGAATGGTTTTCCTGTCCACTGAATGGAAATACATAGATATATCAGCCACAGAAATCAAGTGATTGGGGGGAAAAAAAAGACAAAAAAGAACCTCTTCCATGAACAACTAGTATTGGGGAAGCACATTAAAAAGCATCTTCTCCTTCTCTCATACTTTTGTGAAGCTCTAAGCCAGTGCAACCCTGCTCCCAGTGTTTCCTTTTAAGGTCACTTCATGGGTGTTTTTGTACAGCAAGGTACAAAAAATCTCTCTGATCTCTGCATGAAGGAGAGGAGGCTTCAGAATTGACAGAGGGCAAGAAGCTCAATACATGAACCTTCTGTGTTCCTTTGAAAGGACAATGCTGAAGATGGAAAAGATCTACCCTATATCAGGATCACAGGGTCAGCATAATTTTTCTGCTGCAACTTAACATGCCTGCTTTTGAAAAATTTGGCCCACAAAAGGCACTTATCTGAATCTATCTATCTTTGGTCCCATCATTTCCTGTTTGAATGACCAATTACAAACGTGGAAGACATGGAAATGCTAATGCCATTTGTAGGGTGGAAGAGCCCTGGCAGATCGGCAGCCTGTCTAACATACCTGTAATTCAAAATTTTGAAGTCCTGTGGTAGAGATGTGAAAGGAGATTGCAGCCCTACGAATTTTATGCTTTCCTCTTGTCATATGGGTGGATGATGACACCAAATATTTGGTCTGGAACTGAGTGTGCTGCATATTTATGTATTCAGAAACCTGAGCCAGACTAGAATGCTGAAATCATTTATGAATTTTTAGTAGTCTTCCTACTGTAAATGTTTAAAGCTGCAGCTTAGTAATAAGATATTTGATAGTAGTGCTCAAAAAGACACCACTTGGGAGTTATTAAAAAACATCTACAGAGCTTAAATGTTTTTATGGAAAAAAATGATGTGGCCATCTTTCTTCCCTCTCTGAATAAATACCATAGAAGCAGCTAAATAGAGATGTAAACCAAATAGTCGAAAAGTCAGTTTGTAACTTGCATAAAGCCAGATGAGTTAAAATAAGATCCAATTGTGTTTCAGTACCAAATAAAGCATATTTTGCAATAGATTTTTTGTGTGTGTGCATGTGTGTATTTCCATATATATATTTATATGCATATGCATTTGTGTGCATATGAATATTTACATATGCATATATGTGTATGCACACACACTCACATATATATATATAAACACATATGCAAACTATTAAAAAATCCTCAAACAGGCTTGTCGATTATGCCAACTTTTTTGCCCATGATCAGAATCTGCATTATTCTACTAGACATTGCTTTAATAAAAAAAAATAAAATTTGATGTAGCCACTAAAAGAACTAATTTATTATTTGTATTAAGTGTTTATAACAATTGATTGTGTATCACGAATTTGTGTAAATTTGTAATATGAAGAAAACCCATCAAGGATACAATATTTATTTTCCTTGTCTAATGTGCCATAGTGTTTCCAAGACTGCAAAGCTGCAAATAAGAATAATGTCTGATGGGGCACATTGAACAGTTCCCCAGAGACCCTGAAAGGACAGCGTATGATAACTTTCAGGCCTCCATTTATAACAGTAAGATTTACTTTAATGTTTGCATGTTTCTTATATGAACTATGTAAAAATTATAAGAAACTGTATGGAAAGATTGTTTTTCATATAGCATTGATTTTAATTGGTTTTTGTTTTTCTTCACCACTACAGTACTTGCTTTCCCACAGAAAGATGCATAAATGCTTAATCTACCATAATTATGTGTATACATTCTTACCATTAGTAATTCATGCTTTAATTATATTTACCATTTGGACCACTGTATATTTGTGTGACTCAAAGTTATTTAAAAGTGTTTCATTTTCACAGGTTTCCACTATTTTTTCTATAGATAAATTAGAAAAGCTTGGGAAATTGCATACTGAAAATTGAAATAAGGACTATAAAATCCATTTTGAGACTTGCCTTTTGGTGTTTACTTCAAAGCATGCTTCTGTGTGTGTGCTTGATTTACATTTAGCAATATCTAAGTGCAAATAGTAATCATACACCAAAGTAAACTGGACTATATGCAATTGCTTCCTCTGTTTCTTCAATTGCAGTTGCAATCCCATAGATTCAAATCTTGACAGGTAGCATAATTAGAAAATTCCCTTTGTCTTATTAAATGTGACTCTTCTCAATAGAATTCACTTCATTGCAGGCAAAGAACAGAAAATATACTTCAAATCTAAAATGGGAAATCAAGGGGGACTGTTTTATTTTTATCTGTCTTTGTGCAAGCGACATTATTATCAAAGGATATTGTAATGCTGAAAATGTACTTTTGGGATTTAAATCACGTATTAGCCTGGAAAGCAAAAAGTGCTGTAGGGCCCATGCAATATATTTTCTCATTAATCTGATTGAAAGATTATCCTTCCTATAGCTATGAAAAGTCTAATACCCATATATCCATCTTTCCTGCTAGTAAAATTCAGCTTTGTGCGTAGTCATTGTCTCTTGTGTCTGAGGTCCTACACTCTTCTTCATTTCTCTGTATAAGCCTATCTGTATTAAAATAAATTCAGAACAGGCCGCCATTTCATGCACACATTTTGATTATTTCATAAGCTGCTGAGGAAAATGGAAGTATCAGCAAGTCATGCAGTTTTCTGGTAATGTAATGCTGTCATTACCTCAGTGGTCATGTGAAAAAGTTTAGCTATAATATCTATGACAAACGTTCGGTGAGTCAAAACAGTGCATTTAAATGAAATGCAGATATGAATGAGCCATTATTGCAATCACAACTCCAGCTTAGAAATTATTAAATATGAATATATACACTTTCACAGTAACCTGACATTTGTAATACATAACTAGCTGTGCATTTCTCACCCCCCTCCTCCCGTTTTCCTCCCCATCATCCCCCAGATTGAGAATAGAGGAAGTCATTTTGATCAGAGGCTGCACACAGTAATTGAAGACACTCCTGATGATTTCATGCAATCAGAGTGGCACATTATTTGTGATGAAAATTAAGTAAAGAAGGAAAGCAGATTTATAGGTTGTCTTGCTTATGGTCAACTGCCTTTACAAAAGATTAGCAATTCTATGCTAACCACCCCAACCGCATACACACTTTTCCACATCGTAGATTTACTGAAATTTTCGTATAACCTTAGTCATAACTTGTGGTACCGCATGATTTTAAGCTTTTAATGAAACTACAGAAGATGTCTTAAACTGAATGATTTCTATTCTGAGCTCTTTGAGAGCTGATAGCATGAACAGTATAGATGGCTCTAGCCATAACTGTCACACAGATAATATTCTTTTATGCCTCAAGACACTAAGATGGTGCTGTAGATAACCAAAAGGAATAAGCTGCCACCATCACTAATCTGCAGCTTTGAAACACTATAGCTTTTGCATGGTTAAGAGAAGGTAAAATCGCCTAGAATTGGAATATAGAAGACATTTTTAAGTTAACATAGAAGAGAGAACTAAAGATTTTCATATTTTTTAATCTATAGCCACTCTAGATCAAATCAAGTATAAACCCCTTTTTGTGTGTTTATGGATAACAATTGAAAATGCAAAAGAAGCCAAAGCCGTTGAATCCTCCTAGGATACTTTACACTAATATAGTGAAATTGAAATGTGGGGAATAGTTAGCCTTATTGTTCCCTTTGGAGTTTAACTTTCAAGACGTTTCATATAGACTTTTGGTTGGTTTTATAATACATATAACAGGTTTTGTCCACCATCCACTTTGTGCCAGAGGACTATAATTTCTGTTGATTATTTTTCAATATGTAAAAGCAAATGCAACTGAAACTTTAATAAAAGACTAAACTTTATTTGCATTTATCATAGCTAAGGTCACCAAATTAAAACTATATGGGGGTATGAAGTAAAGCAAAAAGTAAAACTTTTATAAAGTCTTTACAGTTTATAGTAGAGTTGCCTACTAATAACCTTGTTTATTCCTATTCTTTAAAAAGAATTCTGGATAAATGGTTTTAGCATTCATGTTGCATGTAATTTTTTCTTCTTATTTGTCCCCTATAACACCTCATACAAGCTACTACTAAAAATTGATTTATAATAAACGGAAACAAGGAACCAGTACCATTTTGGAACCTAGATTTTTTTCCACATACAGTTTAGAAATCCCTAATCAAAAATCCTATTGTTGTGAGAACACAGCCTGACATGAAAGTGTCAGGGAAGCAGCGAAGGAAAAATGATGATCTAAACATCAGCAGAGTTGGACCGACTATAAACCACATTTTCTGGTTGTGTTTTTTAGATATTGTGGTATGCTCTTCAGAGGAAAGAAAAAATTTACTTGAAAGTCTCAAGCAACATGAACATTTTTTATTGAGTACATGAACTATCAATAATAATCTGCTAATTTGTGCTCCAAAATACAATCATTGTTAGGACAGAAAACCAAAGCATGCAGGAATCTATTAAATGCACAGCAGTATTTGAAATCGAACCACGGTGACTTGTTCTTATGGCATGCTGATGTTATTGGTCCTTGCATATAGTTACATAAGCATCTCTGAAGCCAGATTTTAAAAAATGGTCTGTAAAGCAGTTAAGGGACATCAAAATCTGCCTTTACCATCAACTCTCTAAGCTCCATGCTCAGCATTACTCATGACTCTTCTGTGTAAACAACTGCATGCATTTGACACTAACACAAAATACAAAAATACAATGAAATTACTTCCCACTGCAAGACCTTATGCTGTGTAACAAAGAATTTCAGATTATACTTCTAATCAAAACCGGAATTTTAATATCTCATTTTGCCATAGAGTCAATTAATGTAGATGCACCCCACCCTCAATTCCACTTGACTTCAGGTAGCTCCAGAGCCTGTCATTGCTGCTTTTATGGCAAACCCATGTCTTCAGTCAGTAGGTGATCTAGAAACCATGTATAGTTTTATTGAAAAAAAAACTTGATTCCTGAGAAGAAATACTGAGTCAGAAAGAGGAATTCACCCTCATTCTGTAACTCCACCCATTGCCATGTTACAAATTGCCTTGATATTAATTCCAGAATTATTTTAAAGGAGCTACCTAGTAATAAGGCATATTACTTGTGTTCATAGAACTTCCATTTACATAAAAGAAATAAAATTTTTTGGCCCCAATAGTGGGTGAAGTAAAAGGATTTTGACTATTTTACTATTGTGCTGCTGCTGTTCACACAGCCTATTTGAATGTCACTCCCAAAAAAGCTCAAAAATGGTCTAAAAGAAAGACCTGTCTGTAGATTTATCCCTGTCTAGCTATATTCACTTACAAATCATAGAAGAGGTATTATTTAAAATAGTTTGCCTGGAAAGTTAATATAGGCTCATATCACAAATTAATTCTCTTTTGTTTTCATTTGTATTAATCACAAAACACCTGCTTTTGATTACAGTACCTATTCAGCCCTTAAATTAAGGTGGTCTAATGTTAATGAGGGAACCTGATATGAGTATGTAGAAGATGTTTATTATATACCAGCACAAAAATGCACCAAAACACAGGAGATATTCTGCATTTGTCATTGATGGAACTCTGTGTAGAGCTTTGCACTGTGCCTTCTTTGTCCTTTCCAGGCAAAAGCTAATTTATTGCTTCTTTGAGTATGAATGTTGTACAATAGGTGAATAGTCTATGCTTGAAAGCTTACAATGCTTATGTTGCTGAATAAGAAGCACACAGTTGTCTAAATTGTAGGGATTTGTCCTGAAACATGTAAAAGATGTGCCTCCACCATTTTACAAAGGATTTGAACCAAGCCTGCCACTTCCTTTATTGTTTTTTTTCCTGGCTATTGCTCAGTTGGCCTTGTGTCCTTGCTGCAACTGGACATATCTGGATTTGCAATACTTTGTGTTTAGGGAGCAAGGCAAAATTGCATGTTGGAACAAAAGTGCTACAGCAAACTATTGGTGCGCTTTCCCTGAAAGCACCTACTGACTCTGTTGTCTGAAGTAACTCTAATGCAGCTGCTTTGCACATTGCCATCTGGGTTATTGCAAATATAGGCAGTAGAAGTGACTAACGGAGAACTTGGATACATATGAACTAAAACAAAATCCAGAACTGTGAGCACAAGAAAAGCATTGACAAGCTGGCCTGAGTGCAGGGGTGGCCTACCAAAGCAGTCAGCAGCTGGACAGGCTGAGAGAACTGGGTTGGCTCAGCCTTACAAAGACAATGTATTGCTATGATTTCTGAATCAAGGGTTTAGAGAAGACATTCTGACTCTTCTCTAAACTAGATCTTCTCCAACTGTCCCTGACCATCTTAAAAGATTCTCTGATGCTATTGCATTGAAGTTTAGGTCTGTTAAGTTGGCTATTCAACTTCAAATTTAGACAAGCACCCCCAGAACAGACATTTTCTGCATAATTAAGAGAAGAAAAAGGAGCTGATACACCTGAGCAGCAGAACAGTGACCAAAGATTTCTTGAAGTGTATAAAATTAAAATTAAAAAGAACCTCTACTAGTCATGCACAAAATTTAACTTGGAATGTGTGTTTAAGTACCAAGGTTAACTGCTTAAGACACTATATTCATAATTTCACTTTCATGAAGATTTTTAATGTCAGATGATACTTCCCAACCCATTATTACTAGGCTAAAAGAAATGACAGGTAGCATTGAAAATATCTTTGAAACATTATGAGTGCTATTTGAAATTTCCAAATTACTTTCATGATATAATTTTAGCAGCATACTGGAATTAGTACAGTACTAGTAATATACTTATTGGAGAAGTAAGTGCTGCATAGATGAGTTTATATAAGTACTTACATTTTAGCAAGCATTATACTCTGTTATTCTATGCAGTAGTAAAGCAATGATAAATAAGTCATGTTGGAAATACAACGTTATGAAAAATATGACTGCACAGCTCATCAGTTGTATGCCATTTTGCTTTTTTAAAACTTACAATGCTTTCACAGTATAGAATATAGACATTACAGCTGAATTTTTCAAAAGGGCAGATTAATTTATGGCCAATAACAACATCTCTAGTTATATTGCAAAAACAAGTTTTATCAGCTCTTATGCTTCTGGACATAAACTGATCATTGAAAAGGTCAGGATATAATTTTTATGCATGCATGCAATTTTTTTTTTTAATATAAAGTTTTTGTTACTGCTGGTCTTTCTTTGTGTTTTGTGGAATCACAGAATCACAGAATATCCTGAGTTGGAAGGGACCCACAAGGGTCATCAAATCCAACTCATGGCCCTGCACAAAACATCCCCAAGAGTCACACCATGTACCTGAGAGCATTGTCCAAACATTTCTTGAACTCTGTCAGGCTTGGTGCTGTGACCACTTCCCTGGGAAGCCTGTCCCAGTGCCCAAACACCCTCTCGGTGAAGAAGCTTTTTGTAATAGCCAAGCTAAACCTCTGCTGACAGAACTTCAAGCCATTCCCTCAGGTCCTGTCACTGGTCACCACAGAGAAGAGATCAGTTCCTGCCCATCCTATTGCTCTCATGAGGAAGTTGTAACTGCAATAAGGTCTCCCCTCAAGCTCCTCCTTCTCCAGGCTGGACAGACCAAGTGCCCTTAGCTGCTCCTCATTTGGCTTCCCCTCAAGGCCCTTCATCATCTTCGTTGTCCTCCTTTGAATGCTCTCTAATAGGTTAATGCTTTTTTTATATGGTACCCAAAACTGCCCCAGCACTCGAGGTGAGGCCGCCCCAGGGCAGAGCAGAGCGGGACAATCCCCTCCCTCGCCCGGCTGGCGATGCTGTGCCTGATGCACCCCAGGACACGCTTGGCCCTCCTGGCTGCCAGGGCACTGCTGACTCATGTTCAACTTCCTGTTGAACAGGACTCCCAGGTGCCTTTCCATGGCACTGCTCTCCAGCATCTCATTCCCCAGTCTGTGTGTACATCCAGGGTTGCCCATTCTCAGGTGGAAAATTCAACACTTTTTCTTGTTGAACTTCATGTTGTTAGTAGAGAACCACTGCTATGGTCTTCTTTGATGGTAATTAATGCGTCTAGACCTTTCTTCATGATTCTAGAACATAGTTTCTTTTATCAATAGAAACACATGGCCAAATCTAGTTACTCGTCACTCTAATTGTCTAATTGCCTTTCCTTTATGCTGAGGCTGATAATGCCTCTAAAGGAAAAATGCTATTTTCACCTTCAAGTTTTGGGAAAATTAAATATTAGTAAAGGTACTGTAAATCAAGTGTTCCAATATCACAGAAGCATCACACTGAAATAGGTTACCAGTTAGAAATGGACGACTTCTGTTTTTACTATTGTTTTGATATTCATTCCAGGCCAATCTTTAAAACAGATATAGCCAAACAACCTCATGATACAATAATGTATAAAACATAAATGGATCTTGCCCTGTACAGAGGCAAAAATCTGCCTTATTCACAGCAAGAAATAAGAACAAAAATGGACAATCTAGGAAAAGAAAAAGTGGTCTCAGTGTTAAGGCTTCTCTGTAGAATTTGATTCACTACAAAATAATTAAGTTGTTCTGAGAACTTCCTTAAAGCAAAACCTTTTACAGCTGGCTGTCAATTGAGTTTATCCAATCTGAGAAACTTTTGCTGCTATCTTCAGAACTAAGAGAGCTTTTAGCTGCAAGTAATTTAAGAGGAACCGTGTTGTGAGAACATGATATTTTAGACAAATGCTATTATTGCTAAAAACTAAACCTGTCAGGTACAGCACCCAAACTTATTGGTTTATTTTGATGCTCCTTTACGCATTTGATGTTACAAAATGAGGATAGCAGTATATTTCCTACATGCTGTGAAGATAAGACCCCATGCATACAGCATTTTAGTTTTGTGGGAAGGAACACCATAGAGAAGGCCATTATACCACCAGTAATTTTATATTCAGTGTTGGATTGGGCTTATGTCAGGTGAGAAGCCAATGATAAGGGTAAAAAGAGATATTAAACAGGCTCTGGGTTTGTTGGGTTTTATTTGGACAATCTGTCTGTACTACGCCATAAATCAGGCTGGGATGCGGTGGGCAAAATAAAAACTGATCATAATATTTTTATGGCATTTGATCTTGCTCTTGTTCTTAGTTCCCTGTGAGATATCTGAGAAGAGAGTCTTGGTAGGGTCTACTCAATTCTCTGTGGAGAGACTTTGAAAGTCAGAGTAGGTCTACTGAGACAAACTAGTGAAACCAATCAACATCGCAGGAGAAGTCTAAGCAGGATTTCATCTACAGAAAGAATCTCTGGAGAGTTTAACAAAATTTCAATTAGGGAAGTGGACAGTGCAAGTTTTTCCAGTGCTTGTTATTCTGATTAAGGTATGCAACGAAATCATATCAATGTTCAGAACCTGGGAAAATTAAATCAAGAATTATGCCTTTTTTTTTTTTGTGTTCACTGAACAATTGGTGGCACAACAGGAAAATTTATGTCCAATATAAGTTCAAATACATTTAGAGGGCTCATTTTTCTAACAGACTGAGTCTTCTCTGTTCCTTTTACATCTCATAGCAACTGAAGGTTCTCAGCACTCTTTGGTACTGGGAAA
This sequence comes from Lycocorax pyrrhopterus obiensis, assembly GCA_014706295.1. Classification (NCBI taxonomy): domain Eukaryota; kingdom Metazoa; phylum Chordata; class Aves; order Passeriformes; family Paradisaeidae; genus Lycocorax; species Lycocorax pyrrhopterus. The sequence continues at coordinate 121,629,390 of JACSVZ010000002.1, forward strand.
TTAAGGAGCAATGTAGCTAATTTTATACTTGAGAGAAACTGGAATTTGAGAAAGACAATGTAAAATTTGTTGATATTATGGAGTGTGTTATTATGGAGTTATGGAGTGTGTATTAAGACTGTGTTGTAGAAAACTGCAAAAAAAATTAGTTGAATGAACAGCAAGTTGAATTATAAAGGACTAGTCAAATCACAGTTTGTGATTATGATGGAAAATTAATTACGATGCAGCTTAATGTGCATAGACACAATTGGTGACTTAAATAATGCAACATGACTCATGGTAGTGTCACATGTAGGAGGAAGCCTGATTTCTCTTCAAACAAGTAGCAGTGGTTTTAGTCTGTCTTACTGAGACATTTTTGATAACAAAATACTTAATATTTTGAGTCGGATAATGTAAGAATTTAAACTGCTTAAAAGTGACAATTTCTTGTCTAAAGATTGCACCCAATTTGGTGGACAAATAACGTTTTTACAATGCTGATGTTAGCACTGCAGTCTCCTAACTGCTGAAGGATCTGTAGGATCTGTATGTCCTTTCCTTCCTTCCTTCTTTCCTTCCTGCTTTCCTGCCTTTCTTCCTTCCTTCCCGCCTTTCTTCCTTCCTTCCCTGTCCATTCCCTTGTTGATTGGTATCTTCATCAGCCTGAATTATTTCTCAGGTAGTATGCAAGAATTAATGGTAGAGTTATCTTTAAAATACTGTAGTATGAAAATAACATAAACCACACGTGTATTTGAAATAGCCGTTTTTACAAATATCTACTTGGGGAGGGATGGGGGGAGATTTGAGTGGTGTTTTTTATTGGAAAATCCCCTGCCTGTGACTTAAGGTATTCTTACATGCAAAACTTTCACTAACTGAGACCTGGACTGAAATTCTGGGCCACCAGTGGCAGTAATTAGACTAGACTGGAAGTAGTAAATGAAAATAAGGCAATACACTTCCTAACTATTTCCAGAGTACAACACTTGTATGGAAAGCTTGTAGGGAAATCAAACAGTTTTCATGCATTTTCTACTCAAATGGACAGAAATGGACATATAAGAGCATTAGGTCTTCTGTTCCTTCAAGTTCTTCTCTTCAGTGAGGAAAAAACACTTTCATGAAGATTTAATTTAACTGAAAAAAAATCTCTGTGGATAAAATCACTAATATGAATCTCAAAAGGGATATTTCTGAGAGATGAAAACTTTCAGAGGAAGCAGGGTTGATTTGATTATAAGTGTACAAAGCTCAGAATTCCCAGTGGTGTGATAATCCTTAAAATGAAAATGTTTCCTGAATAGAACACTCTGTATGGGAACATCTTTCAACACACACTTATCTGAAGTTCTTTACAAACAAAATACGTATCAACAACAAATTCTTCTGGGATAAAAGAGATCTATTAGAATTAAAGACATGAGTAAGAGACTAGCTCAACAAGCCTATGGTATTTTTGAGGACATGATCAAATTTATTACAGAAATAAAATTAAATGTATACTACTGGAAAATAGATGTCTGTCTCTAGAAAAATATCACTTTTATCTGAATGATCAGTCCAATCTGGAAGGTTACCCTATTAATATATTAATAGAATATAGAAATTTGAATAGATGAGTATTAGAGTACAAATCATACCGGTCCACTGCTCAAAACTAATAAACAATTATAGCAGAAAATTTGGAGAAACAGTCTACAAACAAAACCAGCAAAGAATGCATACTTGAAAGGCTTATTTTCCTACCTTTGCCAACTTGCTCTTCAAAAATTGTTTTCTCGTCCTTTCCCTTCTTTTTTCTTTTTTTTTTTTTTTTAAAGACAATGATGCATTTTTGCTTATTTTTAGGGCTTCTCAATTTTTTGCTTACTACTTTCCAGTCCCTTGGGAATATTATCTCATGTAGAAATCATAGATTTGTGTTTTCCATAACAATCACTATTGTGTCCTTGTGCCTGCTCCCTGCCGCAGCACTTTTTATTCTCTCTGCCTTTTAAAATATCTAGAAGAGCAAGTAACTGGATCATGTAGGAATGTCTCATCTTTAGGGAGATATTGTGAGCTACCAATCTTTCTAGCATGTAAATGTCGGAAGTAAAAGAATTTCAAATCATCTTCTAGTGATAACAAATATATACAGCTTTGCCAGTGTGAAACAAGCCACCAAGAAAGAACTTTCTTGATATGAGACTAGAGTAAATGTCACATCAATTAATAATTCAGTAATATTTCTTCAGCTACTATTTTCACAAGAAATGTCTATACTTGCCCAGTGTTTGAACAAAAGCAGATAATGGAATGAAGTTTTAGAACCGCATTCAGACAACTGGAAGTTATGCTTGTCTTAAAATCTCTGCCTGTTTTTACACTGTGTTTTGGTTGTTGATTCCACGGTATAATCAGTAACTACACTCAATAGTATAGTAGATTTTTCAACCTTAATCTCACTGTCTTCATTTCATGAGGAGATTGTGATGACTGACTCCCATTTACTCTTGAGTTCAGCATTCAGATAATTGCCTAATAAAACAGAGTCAATGAGAAGCCTTAAAGAATGCCACTTTTTTTTTGGTTGTTATTGTTTTAAACACAAATCTTGACAACCAGTTTTGGCTAGCACACATAAAGTGGTATACAGAGTGCAAAGGAGATTTGTATATATGCATGAAAACTGATACCTGTATTAACTCACTTATCAACCATCTCATAAAAAGATTATTTATATTTTCCAGTCCAAGAGGAGGTTAAGATGCAGTCAGATCTGTAAGTAATTTAATAAAAATGTAAACAATTAATCATTAGTTCGTATTTCACGTTTTAATGTTTGTTTTATTGGTTGCTCTATTTTCTCATAGGTTTTTTTGAGGCTTGTCTAAAAGAAAATATGCTATTAATTTGAGCCAAACCACAGTAAAATTATTCTGCCTAACTCTAAAAAACCCAATCATTCCTTTTCATATTTTATAATAACATATGACATGTCAATTTAAACAAAATACACAATATTTGCTGACTGTAGTAAAAGGTTGATATTAAAATAAAGTATACTGCTGTTAAGACCAGATAATTGAGCATACTGAAATGCAGGTAGTATCTGCTATAGCAAATGCAACACAAACCCCTCATATTTTCCTAACAAAGGGTGCTCATACAGATAATATTTGGTATCTAGCACTTTCTCGTTGTGACTGTTTAGCAGAAATCTCTATTTTCTTACACTTACGCCACAATAAATTTTCAAATATGTGTATCACATCTAAACAGTTTAGTGCCAAAAAATATTGTAAAATATTAGTGAGGTCTTTTTTCTGGGCAATGCTGTGTGTATGTCTGTGTCTGTGTATGTCTGTGCCTGTATTTTAAAAAGCAATTTTACTCTCTTGAGTTTGATTTTATTCTTTGTGAATTTATCCTGTGTGAACCACCATATGTTCTTCTACTTCCTATATTAATAAAAAAATGCATAAACCCTCCAAGTCATAGTACACCAGTATGCTAGTGCAAAAAAAAGTCTCTTGCTCTCAGTCCAAATATTTTACAGAATTTTCAAATTTTTAGACAAGATATTTTGCACTTCTTCTTTTCCTGTAAAAATTTACTCTCTCTTTCACTCATGCCATATGGACATGTATCCTACTGTGTTTAGTTTAACACAAAACTCTCTGTCCTTCAGGCTTCTTGCCTTTTTGCTTTTTCCCCAAGTACTGTAGCTATTTCATGCCATTTTTCTTGTCTCCTTCCCTTAAATTGTGCTTACCTTGTCCAGGTTAACACTTGGCCTTGAAATACAAGATCCCAGAAAGAGCTTTTTTCAGGTCTTACTAGAGCTCTGCTAAAACTTTTTTACTCGGATTCTTTTCAGATTGCCTCCTTAATTACCAGCCCTGCTCCTGACACATCACTCTAAATCATTCCCTGCAGTAATCATGTTCTTTCCAGCTTTGTTCCATACTCTGCTGCCCCTAACAGCAAATAATGGCTGCTCCAGAGGGAGGAAACGTGGTGGCAATAGCACAGTCACTTTACTCATTCCCCACCCGGTGCCATTCAGGCCACCTCTGCACAGATCCGGAGGACAGGCTGGCTGTGCAAAGGCTCCCATTGCTCTGCTGTCTGATCAGTGACACACAGCAGGACACACCTCAGTCTGAACCGGCTGTCTTCTCATCTCCTTTCTCCCCATTCCCATCCATGCAAAACCGCATTTACCCCTGCAAATTTTTACTAATTTATGAATAATCAATCTCCTTAGGCCCTTGTAGCACAGAACCATCAGCAAGAAACAGGTTTTGGATGTTCCACCAAACAACACTCCAGGTGTTCAGGTGTTTGCTTTAGCTCAGATTATAGGCTCATTATTATAACAGTGTATTTGATTCTGTCACACTTTTTATGTATAATGCAAACTTGAAAGTGATATACTACATTCTTTTCAACACATTTTTACTGCAGTGAATCTGTGACTTATTGTTGTCTAATATGTAGAGCTGCAAGAAGTAAACTGTTTTGCTATGCATTCCTACATGCAGTTTTTGTTATATTAATGATACGAGCTGTATGGCTCTTGAGCAGGAGTAGGGAAAGAATGCTATTTCATTTTGGGGTACCTGTGAATAAGAAGCATAAATAACTTCCTATTCATGTTGTTTAATCTTCTAGAAAAAAAAAAAAAAAAGCCAAACAAAGACCAAAATCTCAAAGCAGTATGGGTTTGCCCTTTTGAAAATGAAACAGAACAATCCACTCCAAGTGATTCCACATTTAATATGTTTGAATAAAATCTGCATTTGGCTTATCTTTTCAAAGATAAACTTCACAAGAGTTCATGTTGTTTTGCCTTTTGTCTAGAGGTCTTCTAAATTTTAATGGCTTCTGTTATACCTGTGGTTCATCTCTGAAATTTACCTTAGTTTTTGAGGTCTCTACAGTAATTGCCTCTTGAAAAGGTCTGCTCATCTGTTGCCACATTAGCATGTTAACTGTTCATTAAAACTCTGGAATCTCACGTCTGTGTCCAGTGAGCTGTGTCATGGGAGAATGGTGGGAGGAAATACTGTTGCAAATCCACCTGCAATATCTTCTTAACTTTGCCACTTCTTTTTCTTGTGACTGCTTGTCTGCCATGCTGAAATAGGATCCTGAAAAATTTTGAAGGGAGTTTGGGGTCCTACAGACTTTAGAATAAAGTCATGCCTGCATACCTTTTGCAGCCCGTATGAAAAATCTGTAATCTGATAAGTCAAAATAAATTTACACACAACCAAATTTGAACTTTATCAGGTTTCTTTTTCCCCTCTTCTGCAAATAAGTTGCAACACAGTATACAAGTAAAATTCAACTCCTGGTCAAAAATTTTTGTCTTTTTCTTTTTGGGAAATGGAAACTCCAGAGGGACCATAACTGAGATAGAATTTTAGTGTAGGGTTTTCCAGAAGGGGAAAATAAATATGACAACTTTAAAATAGATACAAATACAATTTTTTTTATAATTTATAATTTATGTAGTCTTTTTCAGAGAGGAGAAAAATACTTGAGTTTTAGTTCTGTTGTTCGCTCCAGACAACATACCCAGAAGTAGATGATTATCATCACAAGACCTACTTGAGCAATTAATTTTTAATATTGTCTATCATTTCCTTAAATAGGCTTTACTTTTACCTAAGTACTGTGGCCAAAATCTTGATTCTGTAAATATTAATAGAGAATAATTTTGCCTCAAAATGGAACTGAAGTCTATGTGAGTGAGGATAAAGAGAAACTAGAGTTCTTCCTACTAAAATTATGTATCTTGAAAACCTTGTCCGGCTTCTTCCTCCCCCTTCCTTTCCCTCATCAAACATATGAAAGGCTGAAGCCCACTTATCTCAAGCACTGTCCTTCACAATTTCCCAGTGTGATTGCTACGCTCATTTGGGATACTTGGCTGATAGATCCCTGGCTTTCATCTTGTGACAATGGAAAGCAGGGTATTCTCAGCGACAGGCCAATATTAAGAAACAAATTCCTACAAAGCTGATCCCAAACAAGTGGAGCCTCTTTCACATGACTTTCAAGCTCAGTACAGGGCATATCTATATTAACTGGCATTCCCCAATAGGTATGTAGTAATGACATCGAACACAGGAGGAATCATTCTCCAGAAGATTATGGTAAAGAAACAGCTTCAAAGCAGAGAAAGAAAAGTGGTACCTTCCAGAAGCAATTTTGATGTATCTTTAATCATTTCTACGTGCTCAAATACTCCAATGATTAGTGCCATAGATATACGTATAAATAAATCACAGAATGTTGGAAAACATCTCTGAAACATAAACTGAAGTAGTCATCATCTGTAATGCACATGAGAAATATTTAATTAGCTGTGCAAGTGAGCTGACATCCAAGTACAGTATGTTAATTTGCAGAATTTTCTTTGAGGAACACAAGCTGTTCCTGAAGTGCATGAAAATGAAAGTAGCTTATACAAAATTAAGTTCTGAGATCAATGGCTGAACTTCTTTAGCATCTCTAAGTAGCACTTGGTAAAAACACCGCAGTTAAGAGTTGATCAGTAATTTAATTAAAAATTCAAATGTCAAAGTGTAATGTTATTACCATTATAATATTATTCCAGTAATTGCAGGACTGTTGCAAGAAGAAGACAAAAAAAAAAAAAAAAGGAAGTTAACAGACGAAATATGTTACAAAAGTGAATAAAATAAAATGACAACAAAACAAAAAAAAGAGACAAATAACAATTAGAGGAAAAAAAAGTGTTACCATTAAAATGAAGTTGTCAAGAATTGGAAATATCTCATGATCTGTAATACTGTAATAAAATATTAAGTTCTTATTGCCAAATGCCATAGTGTCATCTAAAATAATGAGGAGGGAAAGGAGCTATGATCACTAGGTAAGATTTCAAGAGATCTTCAACTCTTGTAAGTGGAGTAGAACAGTTTCGTTCTATGCTGGAGATGAAAATCTCCTCTACTTGGAAACAATCAAAGAGATTATTATTAACAAGGTGTTTGGGAAGTTAAGAACAGAATATCTTTTCAAGAACTTTACTAAGAAATAGAAGGTTAGAAATAGCATGATAGTTAGCAATGGAATTTGAACCTCATAAAAGCTTCTTAAGAGAGGGTGCTGAGAAAGTAACCACTTTAAAACCTCCAGGAAATGTGGCACTGAAGAAGTGATCATTAATAATGGCTGTTTTGTGGCAGGAGAATCAGAAGAAGGAAAATCATCAAACATAAGGTAGAGGGAAACTGCTTGTGTTTTTATATAAGGTGATATCAATTGAATCGTGTAGGTAGACCAGGGAGTAACTAGACTTGTAATAGGACAAGGATAATTAACATTTGCAAAAAGGAAGGAAAACACACTTGGGTTAAGCATCGCATTAGATGTGTGCTGCAATCATTTCTGTAATCAGGAAAATTCCATTTATTATTCACTAAACAAAAGACTCAAGTTGATTTTAAAAGACTGACTATGTGAAGGAAGAAAATGTTTGCAAGGTACTTTCTAGGTGATACATTTCTATGTCAGAGTATCAACATTAAAAAGGATTTCTCAATTTCAGAATGGAAAATAAATTACATAGTATACTGAGTTTTTATGTCAATATGCTCAAAATCTTAAGCTGATATTTAGGAGGTTAGCAGGGAAAAATAGCTATATGTTGCTCAAGAGGGATGAAATCATAATTAGAAAACCAAAATCATCTGAATTAAAGATTATTATACAATGGAATGGCATATTTCCAATTGCATACTTTCAGTTTCTTCTGATTTTGTGCCATAATATTGAGGTAAATTTGGGGTTGATGAAAATCTTTTCTAAAAATAGGGTGTGAATCAGATAAGGTAGTCTCTGAATTGAAACAATTTAAAAAGAAATGTATAACCTTACATATTTTACTCCTTCCTTTTATTTTTTTGACTGGTATTTGTCTTTTGGTAGATATATGTGAATTCAATTTAATCATACAGAAGAAATATTAACAATATACTTAGGAAATTAATAGAAATATATCATTTTATTTCAGATTTTGAGAACAAACACAGTGAACTTTTACCAGAGTTATAAGCAAAAATTAAACTGTGTTTAGCTAAAAGCAGAGATAGAATAACTACTAAAAAGGCAAGGAAAATGTCAGACTATGGCATTTAAGGATAGAAGGGATAGTTAGAATTGGAGAAAGAAAAAATACAGCTCTAAAGTGTAACAAAATTGTAGATATAAATTTTTAAATACCTAGTAAAACATATGTCAGTGAAAGAATAACAGAAAGAAGCAAGATGTTTAAAAGAATATGATTTTGAAGGGTGTTTTAGGTTAACTAGAAAAGAAAGGTCCAAAAGAGTTTCCTCAAGAATACAAATTGACTTCAAGAAAGTACATGTAATAAGATGGGAAAAATAAAAATGGCTTAGAAATAGAAGGCTAAGTGGGAAGTGTGGCAAGTATGACAATGGATTCTGCTCCACATTGGGGAATCTCTATGAAAACAAGCAAGGCAGGATGAAGTACAATTTATATAGCAGTAACATTGCCAAGAACTAGTCTGTACTGTAGGTTTACTTACTGAACATCAATAAGTTTTGCACAAATTTTAAAGTAATCACTTGTTACAAGCACTGTCTATAAGAAAACATAATTGCGTCTGAGTTAAAAGAGTAAATGATATAAGGAGAAAGAAAGGAAAAAAGAAAAGGAAAAGATTAGAAAGCCCAAGACCAGGAAGCTTCAGAGGAAAGAAAAAAAAATCCAACAACAGTATAATAGGTGCATTGTAACTAGAGAGAAATAAGGATGATTAATGGAAGGTGAAATTAAAAGAAGTGATGTAAGAGCAAAGAGTACTACAAGGTCATCTATAGCAATGAGCTATATGAACCCTGACATTTTTACAATGGGTTTTCAACAGAGTGAACTGATCCTAAAGTATAGCAGCTTGAGTGGGACAGAAGAGAAAGAAAGAAAAGGTTATGTTGCAGCATGATGGAAAAAAAGCTTGTCTTAAAAAATTAAGCCTTTTCAACAGCTAAAGCCTCAGAGAGTTCCTTAGTGACCTGATTTGTCAAACGGATTTTTGTCCCTTGCTTGGTATTTTCAGTTCACTGCATTCTCTTACCCCAGGTTTCAGTAAATAATACCTAAAAAATTAAAATGCTCTAACATTTAATTGAATATCTTGCCTGCATTGAGTTTCCCCATCTACTCAGTGTAAAAATCTTGGGATTTCTTTAGGACTATGTGCTTTTTGACTATTGATGGCAATCCAAGGGTCCCAAAATGCAGAAAAAATATCTAGTTCAAAGTATCACTCCCTACAGCTATGGATTTCGACTGGAGATCGTATCTCAAAATCACTTTTTGTAGTAACCTACTGCTCTACTAAACACTAGTAACACAAATCAATCTGGCATTCCCAGAAGCCCAGGGAGAATTCTCACACAGCTTTCACTGTAAATGCATTCAGGTTGCAATAGTTAATCTAGAATCAGGGTTTCTCAGAAGAGCATGCTGCTAAAAAAAAAACAAACTCCTGGAAATTTAAAAAAAAAAAATAAAAGGAGATTAATCTACAAAATTGCAAACTTGTCTGACCAGGAATGTGTACACCTGCCTTTCTCCACCGGGCAGGGGATCAATGAGAATGCATTGCTTGGAATGCCAACCACATTATAGTGCATGAGAAAAACCTGAAAATTATCAGGTTTTTAACTTGCAAATTTTGTCCCTTTTCACACAGTATACAAAAAAAATCCCTCCTCTTTCATCTTGCAATATTACTATTTCTTCTGCATGTGAAAGCAGATTGCTCTTTTGTTTTGTTTTCTCAGGCATTTTGACTGAGGTGAAAGTGAAATATGTGAAATACATGCATTGTGATCTAGATAATGGTATTGTTTTGTTTTGGTTTTTGTTTCACAAATGGATGGGGGGAAAGAGTACATACTTATTACTTCAGCACAAGCTGAATCTTGGAAAGGGGTGAGGTAGTTCAAACAAAAGAATGAGCAAAAGCTTTAGCTCATCTCTTAAGAATGTTGCAATATTTCAGGTACAGCACAACAGGAAAAAAAAGGCGGCTTCAATGAGCTTTGTCTGATACCCTAAGGAGAAATCAGGTGATTCTGCTTGTGCTTGTGCAAAGCTTCTGACACCCCTCTGCAATGGTCCTAGCATGGGAAAGGGAGGAAAGTACTCAAACGGCCCATCAGCAGCAGATACAAAGAAAAGAAGAGGAAGGGAGCTGCTCAAAGCTGTTTCCTGTCCTTCTCAAAATGCAGTTTAAAGACATTGCTTATTTAACACTTCTTATGAGGAGAGAGAGGTACATTCAGGATCCAAATTCAAATAAAGATACATCTTTGAAATAAAATAGTGCAACTAACTATTTTCAAGTCCTGTTTGGACACTCACATGTATAATTGCATCATTTAAAATATACTAAACCTTAGGGGAGAAAGGAAATTATTATATGGTTTGCTTAATCTATTTTAAAAAACAATATTGAGTTTCTTGATGGTTCTGAATTGACAGGTCCTTATGATCTTGTGATTGCTGTCAGGGACTCCTTTGCCTGCTCTGTTCTTCAGCCTTGTGTGCCATACAAGACTTAGACCCACTGAGAGTTTGTGTTGTACTATATTTAATTAGGTCGTTACTCATTTTGCTGTTGATACCTGAAATTTAATGAAATGGCTTCTGAGTGCCAATGGTAACAATAAATTATATCTATCCTGCATTAATAATTAAAATCTGCCTTTTAAAATGCTGTTCAGGGGTGTGGTCTGCTACTGACTGGGACCCACGTAGTTAACCATAGGTGTTAACCATCTTAAACTCTGAGAAATCACATATTTGGACACACGTGTATTTCATTTTAATTCTAAGATTTGAGGAATATTGTTATTACCAGTGGAAAGGGCAATGGACTGTCATTAGACCTCTTGTCATTTGGGATGACTTGCATTTTGCTTTCATGAAATTGATTGGTTTCTGCTGAAAGTAAGCTGCTCAAAGACTTGGCAAACAGCATGAATCTAAGGGCCTTCTGTACATGGTATAAGTCCATTGAGTAGAAATGTGGAGACACATGACCTATATTTCTAGATAATGCTCTGTACTGGCAGCTAACCTGCCTGTATATTTTGTTTTATGATTAAACACATATTGATGGGTAAAAGAGGCCTTTGTACTTTTTCTATTAAATTTTGCTATTAGGCAGCTTTTAGCTTACTTACTGCACAATTAGTCTTCTTGCTTCTCACAGGAGGGCCCATTTCTTCTCTTCTCCTAGGATTATCTGAGGTTGATCTCACTCCCTCTTGTTGTAATTTATGTATTTAGGGAAGAAGGTTATCTTGCAGTTTGAATACAGAAGGCAGAGTGTAGGGAATTTTAGCTTCCAACACAGTCCCACTGAGCACTTGAAGGCTCTGCAGACCACAGTTCTCTGCCCAAATTCTTTTATTGACCTAGCTGAAGTCCTTCACTTTTGGGAAGCCAGCTGAAGGTGTTCAGTTCAATTGAGTTACCATTCCTTACAATGTTGAATTCTGTTCTTAATTATATCCTCCACTGATACAATGGAGACAAAAATTTCTTGCATGATTCCCATTAAAAAAAAATCAAATGACCAAATAATAGGTATGGTAATATAACTTTCAGCCTTTAAGCAAACACAAAGAATTTTAATGCGTATTAATTACAAATTTAAACCATAAATTTTAATTGCCTTTTTAAAACTAATTCTCTGTGGGCAGTTTTTGAATAGGAAGAATAAGGGACACACAGGAAGTTTAACTGAAGAGACACTATTTCTTTTCCTAAAGAAAAACAAGCGAGTTTTCATGATAACTCAGACTTCCCTCAAGTCTTAAAAAGAGCAGCGTTCAGCCTGTCTCCTGAGAGTTTTCTAAACAAAGTTACTGTTGATGCACCCTCCACAGACCTGGCCAGAGAAACTTATAAAGCATTTTTTATTCCCAGACTGTTAATATAGAAACATCAAGAAAATATGACAAGCTGTGTCTGTGACTGTCTGTGAAGAGGCAGAGGAAAGAACAGTGTTACTGAGGCAGAAATTCCTTTCTCTAACCAAAGGAAAGGGGTGGGTGAGACTTCCCGTGATGACTTTGCGCAAGCACTGGCTTATAAATGGGAAGATGGGAAAAGGAAAACAAAGATCACATGTGTATTCACCACCACCACCACCATAAGCAACATTTCCCTACCTCTGCCTGTCTCCCTCCCCAGAAATATTGTTCTATCTGTTAAACAAAGAAAACAAAATCCAGTGGGGAAATCTGTGCCTTCAACAGGCTTTAGGAAGATTTTGGCAAGGCTCAGACATCTCTCATCAGAGAAAATAAGCCTTTTTTTATCAACAGAATGAAAATATTAAATAGCAGTTTCTACCCATATCTGCATTTTTAGTTCCTCCTATAGACTGGGGGTCAGAGGAATAAGCTTTTTTCTGATCCCTGTTACAACACTGTCAGCTGCAAAAAGTCATCTGCTCCATCAGAGGACTTAAATGCCACTAAACAGAACCCACAGGGACAAGCAGAGAATTCAGACATGCATACAAAGGAATCACAAGAACATTAATCTTTTCAAGAACCAACTGACAGTACATTTCAGAAAGCACATATAACTCAATTAATGTTTGTGCTCACAAAACCTTTTAATTTATGAACTATAGCTCTTGGGGTTTGCTAAACAATTAAAATCAAATCTAACTTCTCCCCTAAATTTTGCAAAGCATATTTTATAAGTTTAATTCCTGCAACTTCAGCAGGAACAGTTCATCTACATGACCCTGAGAGTAAGAAAGGAAATCTTATTGCTCAGTGATCTGCTGTCATCAATGGACAAAAATTAAATGCTTTTGCTAATCCTTTCACTCTCACTAGCCATTGACCATGAAGCTTTGTTGACCTTGCTGGAAACCCTGGCAAGAATTATTGAGAGGCACTTGAGCAAGCTTTTCTTTTTCTTTCAGGAAACAACCAGAGGGTAGTAGCTGCTGATTGCTCTTTTGCCTCGATGTGGTCTTATGCAAGATACTCTGTTCCTTCTATTTGATATACACTCTACATTGTTAGAGCAATTCAGCCATATGTTGTAAACACTGCTTTTGGATGTGATCTGAACTGTACAGTCACTGCCATGGTGAAAGTGGAACTATAGTTCAAATCAGATAAAACAGAGCTGTTGCTGCCAAATTACTTGAAAAACCTTAGGAGGAGATGAATAAGTTTTTCTCTGCTAATGTCAATATTTTTAACTTGCTTTTCACAGTAAGACCAACTGTTTAAATGTCTGGGTACTTTTAAATGGCCAGCAGCAGTTATTCTTTTCTTAAGTGGTTTTCAAATATCGTTTTGAGTGGGGGACTTCACTGTGGTAATACCTGGTGTGCCTCTTCAATGCTGGAATTTCAGTGTTGCACCTTTTAGCCGTGGCTACATACAGAGCTCTTTCAGTTTCTCACCTGGTGGCCTGTAGTAATTTGGACCCATCCAACCTCAAAAATCACTTCTATTTTAAACGGCCACTGATTAGACAAGCCGGGATGACCCAGCTTAATGGCTTACTGCCACTGGAGGAGGTAGTTGTGCTCTCTCCTTCCCTCAGGTACCTTCTAGAGCCTCCCTGGTGTGTACTGTAGCACACGTCTGGTGATTTGCTGAGCTGTTTAGGTTCTCTAAACGGGTACAAAATTCACCCAGGAGTGAAAACCATCTTGTTTTCTAAGAATGAGCTACTTTTTTGATACATTTTTTTATTTTCTTAAGTATCTTCCTAAAAGGGAATTAAGAACTATAAATCAGGGTCTGGTATGCTGTTTTTAGAACTTCTGAATAAAGCCATTCTTCAGTGTTGTGAAGTCTGACGGCCTCCAAAGGATGCTGCAGGAAACACTGACATTACCTTTTGCCATGTGGGGAACATAACATAGTCCAGAGGGTAGATTTTACTTCTTTAATTGACATTGGCTTAAAAAATTAATTGTTCATTTTCTACAAAATTGTGTTGTGGTTCATGTTATCAGTGTACACAGAATATGATGAGTGCATTTTAGAAACTACATGCAAGGTTTATTCAATAAATGAAGCCATTCCACAGTTTCTTGAAACTTTCCTAATTTCTATTTACAAGGGCACCAAAGTCCCATTAAAAAAGGGGGGAAAAATCAGTGGACACTTTTTTTTTCAGTGATGAAATAGGTTAATTTCATAGCTGACTTGAAATCTTGTGACAAGTTATGGTATTCTATTATGCCATTATTAGTAGAAGACATAATCCCTCGCAGCTGTGGTAACTCATGATAACGCACAACATATACCCATCAAGATATCTCCTGACAGCAATGAAATTAACTCGTGTCACCCCTGTGTCTAACAGAATGTGCTTGCAGCTTCCTCTTAGTATGCTGTTCTAGATACCAATGAATTGTTATATGGGGAAAATGCATCTATTAGAAACAATTGCTTACACCAAAATTTCCACTGGCTTCACTGTACATTTGATGACAGATGTTTCAAGCAAGGTAAGCAGACATTGTAGGTAAATGAAAGTAAAAGAATTCATAGTTATTGCTTATTTCTTAACTGTGTGTTATCCTGAACTTCAACAGGAACTGTAGAGCTGCTCTGCACAGTTATTTCCATCACATCCTTGCTAAGGTTGAAATCCATTTCTGTGTTCTCTGACTCAGAATCAGTGTGTGAGCCGAAGCCCAAAACCATTGCAAAGTCAGCTGTTGTAAGGAGCTATTTTGAAATTACAGGATGATGAAAAAACTGTTACTTAAAACTTCGTTTTATCTCCTAAACTAATACTTATAGTACAGAATTATCTATGTGACTTTGAAGTTTTGAGAACATGGTTTTTTATGGCTAGTTCCAAATTGCTGGGATGAAAATATGTTTTAAAGTATTTCAAAGAGGAGGAAGAAGGGAAATCAGATGATAGCAAACACATTTCAGCAACACTTTAAGACTGTACTTCTAATGACTTTTTAAAATAAGTGTTTTGCAATAACAATTAAATAAGCAAAGAGATAAAAGCCAGTATTTACTGTCATGCATATTCTCACTTTCTGACAGGTTTCCATAATCAAACACTTCCACATCACAAACATTATACAAACACTCTGTAGTCCCAGCACGGTTATTCCCAACTTAACTTCATGTACTGTTTCCCTGATGACTAGACCAGTTCTGACTTTCATTTTTTATTTAAAAACAACAACAGCTGAACTCCAAATTAGTCTCATGGAATAGCCTCAATTTAGCTCTTTTAATAAAATGGAAAAGTTGAACGCAGCCTGGTCACAAGGGGAAGTGTTACTTAAAGCTTGAGTTTGGCCATCAGCATTACAGAAATAAAAGACGGCTTTAAAAATAGAGACTACTGGCTTTATCACTGGTCTGCAGTGCTTCCCTTGTGGGTAAGCAGCTTTTAGCTTTAAATTTTTATTAAATAAAAAGAAAAATAGAATGCTTTTTTTTTTCGCATTGATTTGGGCAGATCCTATTTTAGGAAACAAAAGCCAATAACTGTATAAAAGTGAACGGAATACTAACTGTGCAAAAGGTGTGGTTCTCAACATTTGCAAGTTAGAAAAGTATTAACTCTTCCTATAAATAAAGCATATATTCATTTTGAGACTCAAGCATTTGACAGTAAGAATTGACACAAGCTGGATTTAGAAACAGCAGGGTTTTACAGACTGTATTTCATACAATGTGATAATACAAATTGTAAATTTATAATAAGTAATTAATGAAGATGTAGGAAATAGTGCAGCTGTGTTCCAAAGACTAGTGCAATTACATCTTAACAGCAATAAAAGTTGGTTATTGACACTAAAACTCCACCATTTAGGCTTTCAAAGAGGCAGGCAACATTTTAATGGCAGTCTACTGAGAGGCTAATATCCTTTGCTGGACTTTGAAAATGTAAGGATAAAAGTTTAAAGGCAGAGGTGGTTGGGGGAAAGGTGTGTCAGTGAGAGCGTACCGTGCTGCAAGAATTTTGATTGCACTGCTTTGGGATTCCTGTGTGGATCTTGCCTTCCAAACCTTCAGGCACCTCTACCCCCCCTAAGGCACTGAACCTCTTAACCGATACATTGATTTAAAGTTGTTTTAGAGAGGCCAGTTGTGATCGACCTGAAACAGGTTAGATGCCTGAACCTATAAAAACCAACATGAGAAAATATCTTTGCTGCACTGAAGTGTCTGCCTCCTTCTTGGGTTTTTTTCAGCCTGTTTCCAAGCCTTTGTGCCTGGCCCTCCTCCCAGAAACTACCTGCTACTGTTCCTGCAGGTGTTGTACTCATGCTCTGGAGAAAAGATTGCAGAAATATGCAAATGGGATGTAAACAGACAGCATTTTCACAACCTCAGAGCTTTTTTAGAAATTGTATGTGTTTTTCAATGGCTAGCTTATCCTGCAGCTTTCAGTTCCCTTAAACATCACCTTGCAGTATTATGTATTTTCCTCTCCTCAGCTTCTGTCTTTGTACTGCCTGGGTCGGAAGTACCTTCCAAGGTGGGTGTGAGTCTTACATTGCATTTGTCAAGAAAAAAATGTAAATCTGGGGAACCATGAAGTCAATGGAAAAGGTAGCACATGGAACTGCAAGTATCATCAGAGGAATTAATAACAAATCAGAGAAGGTACTCTCTTAATAAAAAACAAACAAACAAATGAACAAGATTTTATAGACTACAACAGGGACCTAAACCATAAAAGATCTGTAAAACTAATTGCTGAGGATCAATTTCTGTTCAGGAAAGAATTCTGAGTGGATCAGGTACAGAGGAAGACTACTAGGATGATCAGGGGAAGGAGAAGAGGAGGTGCTGAAAGAGCTTGGATATTGTTTAGCCTAGAAGAATGAAGGCTGACTGTAGGATACGATGACATAAAAACATCAGAAGTTTAAAACACCAGGCTGACAGAGGAGCTGTTATAACTCGTGTCAACATTGTTAACTGGACCCGAACAATAATGGTCTTGAAATAGTAAGATGACTTCTAATATTCACAAATTCTGAAGCATCTAAACACCAGTAGATTAATGAGATGAAAGATCATATCTGTTTGTGATAGCAGGGACTTGATTTGATGAGCCAGACTGTCCCCTCCTGTCTAAAACTGATGCAAGTTATTATAATTTAAAATTCCTAGTAAAATATACATTTTGATTGAGGCAGCAAGCTCAAGGCACCAAGCACATGACTCAGATCTGTTAAAATAGCTCACCTGGCCCATCCAACAAAAGGCTGAATTAAGCTTTTTCATTAATGTTAAAACTTAAATAACATTACTGAAATCTTCAGTTCTCTGAAAAGTTGCAACACATCTGACTACACTGTTGTCTTTGGCAAGTTATTTTGCTGATTGAAAGTTTCCTTTATTTTTGTATGGATCAATTTTCTTTGGCTTGTTCTGTATAAAAGGACAAAAGGATAATTGAGACGGCACAGAATGTAGCATTGTTTTTGTCATTCTACCAGTGCAGTGGTGCAATACGTTTGTTTTGGAAACATAAGGAAGAAAGTAAATGGTCAGGATGGAATCTCCAATATGAGCTTCAAGATTTTTATATGAATTTTTGAAGTAATTTTCTTTTCCCATATGATAACATCTCACTTTCAGGGCACATTCTTTTTAATAGAATTAAATGTTGTGAAGATAGAAAAGTTTTGTAGCAGTAGAAGGAGTAGAAACCAAAGATGGAGAAGCAGCATCAAAACTCCTAAGGAAGTTAGAGCTCTGGTACTTGAAAAGAAAATCTACCCTTGCAAAATACTTTTTAAGGTATATTACTTAATAAGCATGTTCTGTGTCAGCTCCTTACTCCAGTGTTTTATTCTGAAAAAGTAAGTTATGGATGTGAGTAGTTTGAGAAAATATTTTCCAGGGAAGAAGGCCGAAAGCTAAGTGAATTAATTGTAAGTTGATGATGCAAATTAGGGGAATATATTTTTCCCTGATTACTAAATATGCTTAGAGAAAATCAAAGTCATTATTAAAAAATAAACACGCAAGCTATAATTAAACTGTAATTACCTTTGATATATGCCTGTTAGCTGAAAACATCCCCAACTGTTGGTTATAAACTTTCTGATGAAAATGTCTCCTGCCAAAACTCTGGTGTTCTGTTGAAGATTAAAGCAAGTAACTTGTGGTTTCTTTATTATAGCTGGCTCTGACAGCATGTATAAACTGACGGGAAATTTCCATTGAATCCATGGTGTTTCAGGATTCTGCTAGATGTGCATGTGCACATACAGGAAGGTTCAGTGGAATTCTAGCTTTAACAGGAAATGGTGGAATATGAAGTTCTGGGGAGGCAGGGCTTTGGGGATGTTCTGATTCCCTACAAAGTCTGTAGAAGGAGGTGAGAGTACCCAGCTACCTACGTCAGGCTTGGCAGAAAGGAGTATTTTCTTCTTTCCTCCCTTCCACGGAAAACAAAATGTGAGCATGTACCTGTCAGAGCAATTCCTAAACAGGCACTAAATGAGCTAACTCTGGAACTGGAAGCAATAAAGCTGCTTCAGACTGAGGTTACGCCTGAGCTAATTGCCCAGGTGCAGTGCTATGCTTCAGAGGCCACACTGCTCCAAGTAATTGTAAACTTACCTGCTCAGGGATGTCTAACATATTGATTCATTATAATATTTAGACATAGCTCAAATGAATCATCAAAAAGCCAGAAAATATCAAAACTGAAGTTCTTTCAGTTATTTGATATGGTCACCTGTGGTATGTGCATTGCAGTAGCATTCTTAATTGTGCAGCAACTGTGTATTATTTTTGTGGGATCACTGCCTTATTCACTGAACACACTTGGTGTCTAAGTCTAAGCTGCACAGTGAATTGCCATGATATAAAGCATTGTGTATTTTACTTTGTAATGTCTGAATGATGTCTTGTGAAACAGAATGACGTCTACTGCTTCTTCTACTGAAATAGGTATATAGTGTGCCGTGAATGGATGTAGGATCAGCTGCAAGGTAAAGATGACTTGCATAGACATCTGGCTTTCATCCCTTTCTTTTCCAGCAACTTTGTGAATGACTTGCTGGAAGACCCAACGGGTTTGATTTCTCCATTTCAGTTACTTGTTAGTAAAATGGGGGATCATAATCCTTCTTGGTTAAACAGGTTTTCTTAATAGGTAGTGTATAAAGCTTTATGAAGCAAACTAAAATCTAACGGAGCATCAAATGAAAATCTAAGAAAGACACTAAAATCTTTTTTCATTGCAGGGCTTGAGCAGTATGAAGTAAAGGAGTCACAATAGACATAAAAAGTAGTGTTGAATACTCTTTTCTTCAACAGTGAAGGCAAAACCAGCATGTGTTTACATAAGAATGAAGTACAATTAACACACAAATTGCTCTGACCTATATCATGACTTCTTAGTGTTTTGCTTGCAGACTTCTTATATTCTAATGTGGCTTTCCATACTTTTATTCTTCCATCCTTTATGTACTTGAAGGTAAAACAGTCTCTTTTCAATAACCTTTCCTTAAATAAGGTGTATAGGAAAAGAAATTAAACACTGTAAGTGTTCGAAAAATGTGTGGATGTGGTACTCAAGGGCATGGATTAAAGTGGTGGTGCTAGATTAAGGTGGTGGTTGATAGATTTGATGATCTTTAAGGATTTTTCCAACCTTAATGATTCTATGATTCTGTGAAATGAAAAGCCGAATGCTTTAGTGACCAAACTTCTTCACTGGGGACATGTAAGACAAATTTTCTCTGCAGGTCTATTGCTATTTTTCTAAATGTCTTAGGAATGGCTTACTTCTTCCTTGTGTCCCTGTGATTCTTTCTCACCTCATATCTCTTGGGTGTATTCAGGCTATCAATGTGTGTGCAGAGCTGGGTTGCCTCTAGTATAAATTTGAATAGTGTATAGCACGCTGAGGATCCAGTTTCATCTGGCTTATGTAGGCAACGGTGAGGTCAAGCAAACATGCTAATAAATTAAATTCGCTAATCAAATGTGTAACAAAGAATCAACTGGAAGCACGTAACATTTAAATGGATAAATATGTGAATCCAAACAAACTTGATTGCATATACTGAAGTCAACAAAGTATCAGAACACAGATTTATAGTTTTGACGCAGAAAAACTTGTCTCATCTGACCAGTAGAAATCACGACAACTTCCTCCAAAAGTTTTTCAGAAACTGAAACTTCTCTCCTATCAAAATTTGCTACTTTTCTGATATTTTCTCAGGCATATTTTAAAGACAGACATGTGAAAACCACAAACATTAATCCAAGAGTCACTTTGAAAAATGTGTTGCTTAGTCATTCTAGCATTTCCAGTGGTATAATAGGAAATGTTTTCTCACTTCACAGAAGTAGTGTTACTCTGTGCCTAGTTCCTGGTAATAAAATAACTTTCAGATACCTCAGTATATGGCACAGTAGATATTAGACATTCATTAAACATTGATTAGCACTATTAAGTTTGTGTGTACTATGTTCTGATTACGGTATAAACATAATGTCCATTAAAACAAAATAATCCTTTAGATCTAGCCCACTCAAGTAGATACAAAAGAATATATCTGTTCACGTATGATAATAATATGCTATTGCAACTTTATATTTGGCAATTTTCATGGAAAATTGCAGGTTTAACTATTGACTCAAAAAATCAAACTCTCTGAGTTTCTAAAGCTTTTTTTGTGCCATCTTACCCTGGCATGTTAATTAGTGGAAACTATATGATACCGTATAAACAGCATGGCCAGAAAGACTAGGGAAGTGGTCCTCCCTCTGTACTCGACACTGGTGAGGCTGCACAGCAAATCCTCTATCCAGTTTTGGGCGCCTCACTACAGGAAAGACATTAAGGTGCTGGAAGGTGTCCAGAGGAGGGCAATGGAGCTGGTGAAGAGTCTGGAGCACAAGTCTCATGAGGAGCAGCTGAGGGAGCTGGAGTTGTTTTCCCTGGAGAAAAGGAGAATCAACGGGCCCTTCTTGCTCTCTCCAACTTCCTGAAAGGTGGGTGTCAATCTCTTCTCCTAGGTAACATAGGAGAAGAGGAATTGGCCTCAAGCTGTGTCAGTGGAGGTTTAGATTGGATATTAGGAAAAAATTCTACACAGAACAAGACTGTCAAGCATTGGAACAGGCTGCCAGAGAAAGTGGTTGAGTCACCATCCCTGTAAGTATTTACAAGACATGTAGATGTGGCACTAAGGCACATGGTTTAATATTGGACTTGTGGTGTTAGGCGAACGGTTGGACTCCATGATCTTAGAGGTCTTTTCCAACCTGGGTGATCCTATGATCTGTTTCCTTAATAGGGAAAAACTGTGCTTGGACCCCAGGTTAGCTTTGTCTTGCCTACATTGTATTGCAGCATATGGTGCCTGTATGCATCAAGTCTCCTAATAAAGGTGAGGGACATGGTCTTCAGTTATAACAGTTTGAGTTCAGAACACTTTTCATGGCTTTTAATTAACATAGTACTTTTTCCCTTCTAACTCTATCCCCTAGCAATCAGGGTTTGATTTCATTTGTCTTACAATATTTTGAATTTTTGGGAAAGCTCTCCTTATAATTTCATTCAGTTCCGTGTTTCAGTTAGTACCTGCAACCAGCAATGAAGTTTTAGATTCAGCAGATACAAGACGCTTCTGAACTCTTGTGCCTCTTGGAGGTCAGATCTAGTAGCAGCTACAGTAACGACTGACACTGCTGCATTGCATTGATGGGTTCACTTCAGCCATCCTTCTAAAATTGCATTTGTCTTTGCTTTAGTATAGGAGAGAAGTTATGGAACACTTTTCTATTTGGGCAAAGGTGGAGTGATATTATTTAGAAAATGAAAAAAGTGTCCCTGAGAGTAACAAATAGACCATAAGACACCTGGTACATGCAGTTGTCCTAAGGATGAGATTCTGGTAGTAGAAAGCATATTATTTGGAAAGGAGATACACAGAAGATGGAGTGTTCATATTTCATAGCATCATAGAATCATTGAATGGTTTGGGCTAGAAGTGAAGTTTAAAAGTCATCTAGTCCAATGCCCCTGCAATGCATTTCAATTAGAACATTTTCAATCTGATCAGGTTGCTCAGAGCCCTGTCCAACCTGACTGTGCCAGTTTGGACAAATTTGGAGGAAAATATCCTCTGATAGAAGGCAGGTTACCACTACCCCTCCCTCACCAGGTTTGGGAAAAAAAAATTTCCTCAGAGGAAAGTGAAAGAGATAAAAAACTATTTATTTAACAAACACACAGGAAAAGGATAACAATGCTAAAGAATAAAACCTCTCACTGTGGAGAGAAACCTGGGAAGATTTCAGAGTCCTTCTGTAGGTGTGGTCTCTCTCCTCCTTGGAGCTGGGTTGGTGTGGGCCCACCTCCAGGGCCTCGGTGGAAAATTCTCCCGGTGTGTTCTGATGTTGAAACAGTCCAGAAGAGAAGACGGGAAAAACCAAAAACAAAAAACCCAGGAAAAACCCAGGAAAAACCCAGGAAAACCAAATTTCAACTCTCAGTCTCCCTCTGGAGAAAAGGAGCAGAAAGCTGGCTGAAAAGCAAGAAGGGTGCTTCCTCTGCTCTTGCTACCACAGCAGGAGAACACAGAGGAGTGTGTATCTGTGTCCTTGAACAACTGTTTTGGAAAGTTTGCTCGTTTTTTTCTCTCTCCCCTCTCAGGCTCAGTTTAAAGGCACAGAAAGGCACAGGATTAATTTTCTGGGCATAGAGCAGCGATAGGGGATACACATCGTAAAGTCACCCCAAGGCACTGACCTTGAAGATTTTCAGGGATGGCGATTCCACTACATCTCTGGGCAACCTGTTTCAGTGTTCCACCACCCTTATTATAAAATTTTTGCAGCTTAGATCTAGTCTAAACCTACCCTTTTTTAGTTTAAAGCATTACCCTTTGTCCAATCGCAACAGGCCCTGCTAAAAGGTGTGCCCTCCTCTTTCTTATAAGTCCTCTTTTTACATATTGGAAATGTGTAAAAATTTCCAATTTTTATGAGCGTGTACATCAAAGGGATCTTGCAGGAAGCTAATAACTAAAGAAAAAGATAAATAAATGCCACAATGCTTTCTCCCCAGAGTCTTCCCCGGGCTGAACAATCCCAAAACTCTCAGCCTTTCTTCATAGGAGAGGTGTTCCATCTGTTCTCTGATAATTTTTGTTGCCCTGTATCTCAGAAATGAGACAAATGCCTTCTGGCTCGTGCATTTTGTTTGCATGTTTTAAGCTGTCAGTCTTGTTTCCTGTATGTCCAGTTCAAAATAAGGTCTCAAAACAGAAGACATAAAATCCATTAGGATATTCTTATAATACTTTTGGTTCAGAGTATGTGTTCATGCTGAGAAGATAGCAACTTTTGCTATGCCACATAAAAGTGGATTTAAAATGCAAATAAATGAAGTTCTTTCCCCTTAGATCTTTCGTACCTTCTAAGCACATGGTAGGTATTATATAAAACGGTGGAGAGTCAGACTACTTCTCTTCTGAGTGCATAAGAGGATGGATGGATTTAATTCCCTTTGGATATCTGACCTTAATAAATTCTCCTACCCAGGGTTAGCCACTTACCCCTGTAGCCTGTCCTCTGCAGTCCTGACTCCAATCTTCAATTTCAAAGGATATTTGGTAGCAGAGGAGCAAAAACCTGCCCATTTCATTGCTGCACAGTGCTTTGGAGTTAGGCAATCAGCTTATAGTAACTGCAACTGCCATTTTATGAATTCCCACCAAATCCTGAACCTTCTCAGTAAATTATATGCTGCCTTCTCCTCCTTTTCTCCAATAGCCACACTTCCAAGCCATGTGTTGCAGTGCTCATGCCCAGACCTAGTGTGCAATTTTTATTCCTAAACCGACACTGCTGTGACCCCAGACACTCACTCTGTGCCTGTGTTGATCTGGTTAACACCACACAGATAATGAGGTCTTCAAATTTTGTTTCCAGGGATTGTCCCCTACCGCATTATTTCGATTATAAAATACTGCTGTATCTGTACATCTGTATCAGGGTGTCACAACTTACATACCAATATGTATTAGCATTTCTTCAATCAAGCAAAAACTTACACATTTTTTCTTCTTTAGCTCCTGCTTCATTACTTGTGATTCATCATTTCCAGTGTTTTGTTCTGATAAATCTTCAAAATGACTTCATTTTTCTGCTATTATACAGTGTCAACTAGCTCACAAAACCAGAAGAATAGTTATTAAAATGTTCATGCTTCACAAATAATATTTTGACTGTTGGATAGATATAAAAGTCCAGTAGGAAAAATATTCTGACATGATTTGTAACATGCTATCTTTCAAATGGCAAAAAAAAATCAAAATATAATTAAAACAGCCTGCTCATGATGCAATCCCCTTCCCATTTTCAAACAAATGAAGGAAGCACATAGTAGGCATTTTTCTGTGAATCTCAGGGCTTAGCTCTACACAATATTTCTGTTGAGGCAGACAGTCAAGCAACTTTTCACAAAAGAAAAATAAAGAACAAACACTGTGATTGCTTTGATAATGTTTGACTGAGAATTTGTTACTGAAAGTAATTCTATATATGTTTGATTTTAATACCTAATTATGAGATTAATTTATCTATGTGTATTTGCAGGATATGGTCCATTATTGTTAATGGAATGAGAGGGTGAAGGGGGAACTGTGAAAAGACAAGTCTAGTAAAAATGAAACCATTATCTTACTAAAGGATGCAGAAAATATGGCGAAGAGATGAGAAATCCCTTTTGTTAAATGTGACCTCTGCCTTGTTTGAAAAGCAGAATGTTTAGCTCTCCCTCTCCCTCCATAATATGTTGACCAGATTTTTCTCTGCAGATTTCTTTGGGCAGAGAAGCTACTTTGTGTAATGTAGGATTAAAAAAATGTCATCTGAATGAAACATTGATAGACTTATGCATGAAATACAGTAAACCCTACCTTTTCTATATATTCATTCACTGTAATATAAAAGTGAGATGTGATAGGCCTGTATGTCTAGAATATATATTTATGCATGGACACATATGTCTGAAAATAAAATATACACAGGAATACTTTATATAGGTGACTTTCTTCTCCCTGCAAGGTTAAGCTATCTGATTAAATCAAATTCCATTCTTTCTGTTTCATCCATCACTACCAGATGATAGCAGAAACAGCATGTACCTTCTGAAATAGTTTTTTGTTGTTGTTGTTTTATGATGTGTGAGGCAGAAAGAAAGAAGGTTTAATTTAATCTGTTGGATTGACTTTGCAGAGATGATAGTAACAGAAGCAGTATCTTCAGCTAAGTAACCTGAACAAACACGACATGGAAATTGAAAAGCAGTTTATAAATACAATACTTAAGCCCCACTTCTACCAGCCCCTTTTATAAGGATACTTGAACGAGCCATCTCTTATTACAGGCAAATTTGCTATGAGAAGACTGGGTTTTTTTCTGGTTTGGGTAGTTTTGTGTTTTGTTTTGTTTGTTGGGGGATTTTTTGTTTATTTATTATTTGGGGGTGGTGATGTGTTTTGGGGGGGTTTTCCCCTTTTATTTATCTTTTCCTTTAGTTATTAACATTCTACAAGATCCCTTTGATGTATATGCTCATATTATTTAGCAAATTTTTCTGCTGGTTACAAGTAAAAATAGAAGACCCAGAACATCTATAATGTGTTTTGGTCTATACTGAATCTAGCCTTTCAAGGCAGTTACTGCTTTGGATTTATTTCTTATAGTGATACATATTTATTTAATGAAACTGTCTTAGCAATAATGGAGGTTCTGAGGAACAATTTTCTAGTTTAAAAGCTTTTTAAATTGGAAGTGAAATCAGAAGGGTTTGATTTTTTTTAATGACTTTTCCATGTAGAGTGGTTTGGCTTCAATGCCAATAAAATTTAGAGTAGACGGAAATTTAGGGTATATTATAGCAATAGAAACAGCATGTGTTTCTTTGAGACCTCTATCTCACCTCTTCCCCACCCAAATAAAATCAGGCCAAATTCAAGTCGTCAATTAAGAAATGCCAAATGCTTTCCCACTTGAACACTCGTGTTTGCAAACTGGCATACCTTCTGAAATATTTGAAAAAATACTTTTGATACTATAACTATGTTAATAAATCTGGGAGTCACTGAATGGGTCAGGTTGGAAGGGACCACAGTACATCATCTGGTACACCCTCCCTGCTCAAGCAGGTTCGTCCCAGAGCAGTTTGCAAAGGATTGTGTCCAGATGGTTCTTGAGAATCTCCAGTGAGAGAGACTCCACAACCTCTTTTCCTGCTCTATATCTTTTAATGAACAAGCTGTCATGCTTCCACATGGAATAGCACTTTGACAAGTGGTGAATAGATGCAATTATCATCAAGTTACTCTAACCAAAATTTTAGTTACAACCTCCAAGTTCTTCTGGTGTTTCTTTGGCTGTGCTGTCTATAAAACCATGCTGGAAAAGCATTTGGACATGCATTTCTCTTAAGCTCAAGGGACAACATTCTGCAGTGGCTGTTTCACAATATTAAAAAAAAAGGCAACCGAAAACCCACCATGTCTCAAGATGTAAGAAGCTTTGAGGGCTTAACCAATAATCTGGTAATTAATGATCACAGAATCACAGAATGGGTAAGGTTGGAAAGAACCACAGTGGCCTATCTGGTCCCTGCTCAAGCAGGCTCGTCCTAGAGCACATTGCACAGGATTGTGTCCAGATGGTTCTTGATTCAGTGATAGAGACTCCATAATTTCTCTGGGTAACCTGTTCCAGTGCTCGGTTACCTACGCAGTAAAAAGGTTCTTTCTCTTATTCAGGTGCAACTTCCTGTGCATCAGTTTCTGCCCATTGCCTCTTGTCCTATGGCTTGGCACCACTGAGCAGAGCCTGGCTACATTCTCTTGACACCCTCCCTTCAGATACTGACAGACATTGATGAGGTCCCCTCTCCAGGATGAGGTCCTCTTCTCCAGGCTGAACAGGCCCAACTCTCTCAACCTGTCCTTATTAAGAGAGATGCTCCACTCCCTTAATCACCTTTGTCACTGTCTTACTCAAGGAGCTCCATGTCTCTCTTGGAGCTCAGACCTGGACAGAGCACTCCCAGTGTGACCACACCAGGACTGAGTAGAGGGGCAGGATCACCTCCTTTGACCTGCTGGCAATGCTCTTCCTAATGCACCCCAGGATACCATTGGCCTTCCTGGCCACAAGGACACACTGCTGGCTCATGAACAACTTGTTGTCCACCAGGACTCTTAGTCCTTCTCTGCAGAGCTGCTTTCCAGCAGCTCAGTCTCCAGCCTGTGCCAGTGCCTGGCGTTATTCCTCCCGAGTTTTAGGAACCTGCATTTGCCTTTGTTGAATTTCAGCTGGTTCTTCTCTGCCCATCTGTCCAACCTGTCCAGGTCCATCAGAAGGGCTGCACAGAACTCTGGGGTATCGGCCACTGCTCCCAGCTTTTTGTCATCAATGAAGCTCCTGAGAAGACATCTGCCCCTTCATCCAAGTCACTGATGAATAAGTTAAAAATATTGGGCCCATTATTAAACCTTGGAGGACACTACTTGTGACAGGCCTCCAACTATACTCTGTGCCATTGATTACGATCTTCAGGGATCTGCTGTTCAGCCAGGTCTCAACCCACCTTGCTGTTCACTCATCCAGTCCACACTTCCCGAGTCTGCCTGTGAGGATGTTGTGCGAGACAGTGTCAAGAACCTTGCTGAAGTCAAGGTAGATGATATCCACTGCTCTCCCCTCATTCAGCCAGATAGTTGGTTCATCATAGAAGGCAATCAGTTTGGGCAAACATGACTTACCTGTACTGAATACTTGATAACTACTGCTGATCAAGTTCTTGTTGTTATGTGGATCGTGATGTCCTCAGAATCAGACACTCCATCACCTTTCCAGGGACACAGGTGAGGCTGACTGCCCTGTACTTCCCTGGGTCGTGCTTCTTGCCCTTTTTGAAGACTGGGGTGACATTTGCTTTTTCACAGTTCTTTGGCACCTCTCTTGATTGCCACAACCTTTCGAAGATGATGGTGAGAAGCCTTGCTTTGGTGTTCACCTGTTTGCTCAGCACTAGTGGATGTAACCTCTCAGAGCCCATAGACTTGTGGATGCCAAGTTTGGCTAGGTGCTCTCTCACCCAAAGCTCTTTGACCAAAGGAATGTCTCCCTTCCAAGATTCCTTTACCCTACTGTCCTAGATCAGAGATCCCTGAGGGCTGGTCTTGTCAGTGAAGCACAAAGCAAAGAAGGTGTTCAGTACTGATTTCTCTGTGTCCTGCTACCGTGGTAATGGTCCCCATTCCATTTAGTAACAGGCCCACACTATCCTTAGTTTTGCTTTTGTTATTGTGTTTGGACAAGCTCTTCATTTTGTCCTTATCGCACTTGGCCAAATCTAATTCCCGATGGGCCTTGACCTTCCTTCTCCCATTTTTACTTACTCCGACAACCTCTCTATATTTTTTCCAAGTGGCCTGACCCTGCTTTCATCTCCTGTGTCTTTCCTGGCAATGCTAGAGTAATAACAGGAGTTGCTTATTCATCCATGTGGGTCTCTTGACCCTTTTGCCTGATTTATTGCTCATCAGGATGCACTGGTCTTGACGCTGGAGGAAGTGATTCTTGAATATCAACCAACTCTCTTGGACCCCTCTTCCTTGCATGATCTGTTCCCATGAGATTCTTCCAAGAAGAACCTTAAAGAAGCTAAAGTCAGCTCTCCTCAATCAAGCTGTAGTGTGACTTTCAACGTCCTAGACATCGCAACAGCTTCTTTATGAAGAGACTCATTCCCTAACAGTTGTCATTCATCCATCCTGGAAACAGCTTTAGTAACTAAGGTAGTTACAAAGCTTGAAATGCATTTTATAGATACTGCAAATGTAACTTTGGACATGCCATATTTTTCAACTCTATGTAAAGGAAGAGTTAAGGTAGATTTCAGCCACCTCTCTGTTATTTCGGTTTCCAATCTGAGTGCAGGGTAGTGTGTGAAGCTGAGCCATTGTGTAATTTTAGCAGCATCCTTCACCACAACAAAGGATATGGGTGTAGCTTTGGAGTTTGGGGGGGAGGGGTGTGTGTTTTATCGGGTTTTGTGGGTTTTGAGGGATTTTTTTGGTTGTTGTTTTTAGGGGTTTTTTGTGAATGGTAATTTAGTTTCCTACTTCAGAAGAATTATATACCCTAGATTTCTTCAAGACAATGCCAAGACTTTGGGAAACGCTTGTTCCTTCAAGTTGATATGAGTTCCTCTGCAAAAAACCTATGACAGGAAAAATTTTCCTTTACCAGGTCCCAAACTCTGGTTGTGATTTTATGCTACCACAGTAGTTTAAAACTTCTGTAGTCCATGTGAGAACCTTACTTGTATATTCATTAATTGTTGAAATACCCTTGGGGTATAAAAGTAGAGATTGACAATATTCAAAATTCCATGATACAGAATGTCAGCTTTATAAACTTGTTACTTAATGTACTCTCCAAATTGTCAACTATCAGAGTTTTTGCTTCCTTGCCAAGGTATTCTAACTAAGCACTGAGAAAAAATTTTAGCAAGGAACAGTATCAGGTTTTTACCTTTTAAGAGAAATTGATTCTGCCTATGAAGTCATCTTGGGTAGACATGAACTACATTCTTAAATGGACATAGTACAGAAAGAACCAATGGTGTTATGCTAAAGCTCCCATGTTAACCTTATTAATGGAAGTTAAAAACAGGATAATTTAGCAATGACTGCTATATATAAGAACAGATGGCTGGTGGATGACTTCCTTCTGTGTACTGAAAAATTCCAATTAAGGCAAAATTAAATGAATTAATAATATCATAAAACTGGTATTCCACATTTTACTATGGATTATGCCCTCCTTAGCAGGGAAAATTGCACTAATTGCTTCAAGAAAGGAACCACTCTGTGCCTGCAAAGGACTTGGTGGTGAACTGTTCCACTTCCTGCCACTGCGCAGTTATGCATTATGTGACCATATGGAATTCACAAATCCTAAGTAGGAAGGGTACAGCAAGATTTTTGCTCCAGTCATTTAACTGGAGAATCTCAAAGATCATAGTATAAAAAGTTTTTATCCATACTGGATACCCACTAGAAAGAGACATGCATAAGAATACCTGACATTATACTCATTAGAGTGCATCATTATGCTTGGTGCATTGCATGGCCTGCAAAAATATTCTTACACAAAAATGTTTCCTAAGCACCACTAAGTATGATTGTCTTTCTCTACATATAATAGGTCATGATTTTGGCTGAACAGAGGGTTAAAAGTGAGGGAGAAACTACCTTCTATTGTTTTCAAATCCCTAATTTCAATTGATAGTATTTTGCTGTATCTTTGAACAGGATATTTTGACTTTTTTTTTCCTGGTAAGTGCTGCAAGTCCAAACCCATCTCACACCTGCTCTGTTCAGATGTGAGTCCCCTGCCAGGGGCTTGAGGAAAATTCTGAAGCAAAATTCAGAGGATTTTTTTAACTTTTGTACTCTTTTTGTTGGATCTGACATGCACAGGTTGGGTATCTGGCACTCAGCCTAAACGATGCTTACTGTCCTCCTGCCCAGCAGTAGTGCATTGGGTTTGCAAGCACTGGGTGTAGTTTCAGTTGCAAGAGACCTTGGAGCTCCTTTTCTTGGCCCTGATGTCTCAAATAGTGAGGTCTGATGCATTATGTGGCAGCTCAGACTCAGATGGTCCTTGCCTTGTAACAGTGTGGTTATACCTCACATGGGCTGGAGTCATCCATCCTGCAGCTGCCAGAACACCATGACTGTAGACAGCCAGGGCTTTGGTGTCTGCATCTGAGCTAATCTCCTCAGCCTCCCTGTGTCACCAATGGAGAGAAAAATGGACTTTTAGGGAATGATTTGATGAATCACACCGCAGAAGTGCATGTCCTCTCTAGAAATTACACAAGCAAACTAGATAAATGAGCTGTGCACATCTACAGGTTAGCTGTAGGTGGTCTAGTGAATCTCACTCAGGCATGCTAAAGATTGAATGCACGAATGCTCCAAGGAATACTTTCCTCTTTTAGTGTTTCCTAGCGGCATGAATTGTCTGGGAGCATATATAAACCATGAAGAAAGCATAGAAGAAAGCACATGAGCCTATAAGTGGACCCTGACTTTTGTTAGTTATGATATAGCTACAAAGTAAGTTTGGAACAATGGCAGTGGCATCCCTATAGATATGTCCAAGTAACATCAGAGAAACCAAAATGGATCAAAGCAAATCTCTTAAACTGAACTTTATGAGAAAACATTTTACCAGTTACAGAAGGTGACCAATTGTTATATGGCATCTGACATTTTGTACTGAGAGGATTTCTATTTAGCCACAAAGGTAACATAGAACCCTTAAAGACCTAGATATTTGACTGTAATACATTCTAGACTGTGCAGCTAATTAAATTGTGGCATTTGTCCATACTAGAGACTTATGGCAGCATTAAGTCTCTGTACTCATCACCGTAGCAGGAGTTCTGGAGACCCCAAAGGAGATGAGTGATATGCCTCCTTAGTATTGAAACGTACTGCTAAGTTGTTGCAGCAGCAGGAGATTGTAAGATCAAGAGGCTTAATAGCTTCGGTACAAGAGCAGTGCTACATTAAATGCAGTAAAATGCAAGAACTTACTGTATGTTCATAGCACTGAAAGCCCCCTAGCTATACATAAAGGAGCTGACAAACCGCACGTATGTAGAGTTCATAAGTTAAGCAAGTTTAAGGAGAATTTTACTGTATGTCACTTCAGACAGTGGTTTTATTCGAAAATTATTTTTTGCATGCCAAGATATAGCCTCACAAGATTGCAAGCTAATCACAGATGGGTCTATTTTATAGTATGAGATGCAAAGCAAAAACTGCAAACATATTTTTGGAGCATATTTTTCAACATAAGTGTTAAGTGTTTTGCTTCTTTCAAAAAAGTTGTGCTGCGTATTACCTTATTGTTTGCAATGCATCTTCATGCTTTTACTTTGGTCTTCTCATCCTTATTTGTGTGGTAAATGTGAGGATTAAATCAAAGAACTAAAGACCTTTGTTTTCACAAATAAAGTTATTACAATTTTTTGCTCTTTTTGATCTCTTTCTATTATTACATCAGGAGCTCCATTTTAATTTAAAAAAAAATATCGGTATAGGAATAATGCAAAGGCTTTCAAAATATATTTTGCAAACCTGATATTTAATATTAATCCAATGATAAGAAAAGTCTCATCTTAGGCATTACACAAAACCTTAATAACCTACTCACCATTTTTGTTACCCATGTACATGACCATATGCACTCCGTCACAATCTGGCATATTAACCCAGGTTCTTTGCTATAAGAGCCTCCTTCTTCACAGCACCTGTTTTACTGAGACAGGTCTCGATGGAGAGGGGATTGAGAAATAAAGGACTTGAACTCTTGCCTTATTTGTGCACAGTCTCAGACTTTTGTCCGCCTGTGGCTGCCCCACCTGTTCAAACTGCCCCAAGACTGCTGCTGAAGCTTTCTGAGCAGCATCAGCAGCTCTCACTGCCACCCAGTCTGTGTCCTACCTCTGCTATTTCCAGCTTGTGTTTTTCCATCTTGGAATACATCTGTTTCTGCTGCAGAATGAGCTCAGTTAACTGTACTTGTGCAACTAATTTGCCTGTGTCTGTGTCAGGTTGGGGCTGATTGCCTGAGGGTAACTTTGCCTCAACAGCTTCTTTCAGGCCTCATTCTATGAGCAGCATTTTGAGCTCTTTTAAAGTATTTCCTGCATATTTCAATTTTCTTTCTGAGAGTAATTGTTCACATTCCAGTTTACAGAGTTCAGAATATGTTTTTGTCTGGCTCATTTTACTTTGCATACGGCATTTTTTCAAATGAAATTCCTTTATACAAATTTTCTAGGAAATTCTGCCTTTTCTCCAGTGAACAGTTTCTCACACATTGTTGTGCTCTAGTTTCTTTTTCCTTGCAGACTGACATCCTGTGGTTGGCAGAAAGGTATGGATTCTCCTGCCTCATGTGGTTTTCCCAAAGTGAAAAAATCAAATAAACAAAACAAAGCAATCAAAACCAAACAAACAAGCAAAACCCCAAAAAAATGGCAAAACAAAGGTTCTGTGCATCATGTGGAGGTGGCTGGGCTTACAAGTAGGCCTACATGTCTGTTGTTATCAACCACTTGAATGAGAAGAAATAAACGTTTGCCACCTTTCCTGACAGCTACATAAAAAAACCCTGAAACAAATTGCCAGTATTTACCCATGTGAGAAAATTATGTGAAATTTCAAAGGTTTACTAGTGGTGTTATATGGTACCAAAAGTAAATTTCCATACCCCTCCACTCCTTTTATTCCAAGAGCTCTTGGTCTCTCACAGCAAATGGGGAGGCACAGCAGACAGCCTGCTTCCAGTTTCCATCCTGGAAATTCTGTACATCCCCACTGCAGGAAAGAGCAGGCTGTCTGAACAGTGTTAATTATCTCCACACCATGGTATTCCTGGAAATTCTCTCAAAATAACCACTTAGAACCTTTGGAAGGTGCAGCCAAGAAAGGGGATTTTGACATCACGCTGTTCAAGCCTTATTCATAGAATAGGCTGACTAGAGCATGTGTGTTCAGGACCTTCTTCTTGCCCTATTGGCTTCTGAGTTTGCATCATCCTTTTCTTAGAGTCATTAACTTAGGAAGACCTCGACAGCCACGGCTTTTTCCCAAATTGTCTTCCTCTGGATCATTATTCAGGTATATTTGAAGGAAATTCCAGGTCTTGAAAGAAATACTAATTTATATCTGGATACTGAGCTCCATCATAACCTGTGACAGTTCTAGCTATGGAAACAGATAGCAAGGAATACGCAAAAAGTCCTCCGCTAGTCCTTAGAAACTACAGGCACAATAGCTCTTTCAGAAAGAAATTATATCACTATCCAATTTCACACATCGTGTTCATTTGTCAAGATATACTTGACCAATTCTTCTCATCTTCTAATTTATCTTGAGAGTTTTGCAATTATTTTGAGGTATTAATATCTGAAAAAATGTTTCAGAATACAAGAATTGTGTTCTGAACCCCATTTGATACTGTAGAATGGATGTTAGTATTTTATTCACTGTTGTTGTGTTACAGAGGTAATCATGGTTTCAATGCTTTAGTTTCCCAAAGGAGGTCCAATCCACAACTGACAATGTTCTATCTGAGGATAAAAAAATCTATTCAGTGATGAAGTGCTGCAGCCATTAAACTGCAACTTTGCAATCAATGTAAATCTTTAATTGGACCAACAAGCGAAGGCAAAAGCATGATCAGTGCCCTGTGAGGACTAATTTCCTTCAGCTTTCTTTCCTTTTCATACTAATTAAAGGAAAAAAGTTCTGTGCCGAAGAAACCCTTCTGGTTCAGGGAAATTGTCACCCTTTTCGTCAGCACAGAGAAAGATCTTCATGAAAGGTCCACTGAAAAGGTACAAAGTGGTATTGCCTTTCATTCCCAACCAGCACCTTTTCCTGCTCTATATCTTTTAATGAACAAGCTGTCATGCTTCCACATGGAATAGCACTTTGACAAGTGGTGAATAGATGCAATTATCATCAAGCTACTCTAACCAAAATTTTAGTTACAACCTCCAAGTTCTTCTGGTGTTTCTTTGGCTGTGCTGTCTATAAAACCATGCTGGAAAAGCATTTGGACATGCATTTCTGTTAAGCTCAAGGGACAACATTCTGCAGTGGCTGTTTCACAATATTAAAAAAAAAGGCAACTGAAAACCCACCATGTCTCAAGATGTAAGAAGCTTTGAGGGCTTAACCAATAATCTGGATAATTAATGATCACAGAATTATAGAATGGGTAAGGTTGGAAAGAACCACAGTGGCCTATCTGGTCCCTGCTCAAGCAGGCTCGTCCTAGAGCACATTGCACAGGATTGTGTCCAGATGGTTCTTGAATATCTTCAGTGAGGGAGGCTCCATAATTTCTCTGGGTAACCTGTTCCAGTGCTCGGTTATCCACACAGTTCTTCCTCATATTCAGGTGCAACTTCCTGTGCATCAGTTTCTGCCCATTGCCTCTTGTCCTATGACTCGAGCAGACCCTGGCTCCATCCTCTTGACACTCTCCCTTCAGATACTGACAGACATTGATGAGGTCCCCTCTCAGTCGTCTCTTCTCCAGGCTGAGCAGGCCCAGCTCCCTCAGCCTGTCCTCATTAAGAGAGATGCTGCACTCCCTTAATCACCTTTGTTACTGTCTGCTGGACTTATGCAAGGAGCTCCATGTCTCTCTTGGAGCCCAGACACGGCATTCCCAGTGTGACCTCACCAGGACTGAGTAGAGGGGCAGGATCACCTCCTTTGACCTGCTGGCAATGCTCTTCCTAATGCACCCCAGGATACCATTGGCCTTCCTGGCCACAAGGACACACTGCTGGCTCATGAACAACTTGTTGTCCACCAGGACTCTTAGTCCTTCTCTGCAGAGCTGCTTTCCAGCAGCTCAGTCTCCAGCCTGTGCCAGTGCCTGGCGTTATTCCTCCCCAGGTGCAGGACCCTGCATTCGCCTTTATTGAATT
This sequence comes from Lycocorax pyrrhopterus obiensis, assembly GCA_014706295.1. Taxonomy (NCBI): domain Eukaryota; kingdom Metazoa; phylum Chordata; class Aves; order Passeriformes; family Paradisaeidae; genus Lycocorax; species Lycocorax pyrrhopterus. Next base: position 121,665,009 of record JACSVZ010000002.1, read on the forward strand.
TCAGCGTGTTCTTCTGTGCCCATCTCTCCAACCTGCCCATCACTCCAACCTGTCCTGAAAGAGCAGGTTTACATTAAATATTAGGAATAATTTTTTTACTGTGAGGCGGTGAGGCACTGGAATAGGTTGCCCAGAGAAGCTGTGGATGCACCGTGCCTGGAGGCATTCAAGGCCAGTTTGGATGGAGCACTGAGAAACTTGGTCTAGTGGAAGGTGTCCCTGCCCATGGCAGGAGGGCTGGATTGAGAAGATTTTTAAGGTCCATTCCAACCCAGGCCATTCTATGAGTCTATGATTTTATGATTCTATGGGTTCTGTTTAAGTTTACCTGGTGTTTTGCCTCAGAGTACGCATTGCTGATTTTCTTTCATGAAGTTGATTAAATATTTTGGTCATTATCTACATCAGAAATTTTAATAATAAATGGACTAAACACCGGGTGAACAGGCCTTTTGAAAAAAATGTACATTGATTTCTTTGTCATTCAGATTCATTAAGATGGTGGTACTGACAGCTAAAAGAATATAAGGGAGAATTTAAATAATAGCTGGTTCTGTTTGCATTCCAACTTTGGGAAGCATGTAATTCACCTAAAGTAGTATCAGAGTTTATCTTGAATCCAGAGATTAATGTGCCCTGAAATAGCTCAATCTCATGTCCTCAAATTTGAAACCATTTTCTCCACCTTTAATTTTCAGCATGCATCATTTTTGTGTAGGGATTAAAAGAGGCCATTGGCTGTTCATCACCCCATGTCCGCAGTTAGGTTGTATGCCTAGTGCTCTGAACTTAGAGTACTTCTCATTGAATAGCCAGCTCCATAAGGTTACCTTGGAAAAATTACTGCTTTGATTTGAGGGCACTTTACCTAAGAAACCAGGGATCTAACCAACTTGATCTTCACACTTGGTCCTTCCAAGCTGTTATATGGAACTCAGTTCATACTTAATGTTGCTGTGGTCTCATGGTTTGAAATGCCAGGGGTATAGAGATAACAAATGGGATGCTTAGTCAAATGGGGAAAGGAGGATTGTCCCTTAGGCTTGACTCATCAGGCAGTGACTTTTCTCTAACTAGATGGTGTTTTGTAAGGAGAATTGCTTAGAGTCATGTAGAGTTGGAAGGAGTAAACACGCAACTGCTTTAGGGGTTAAATGGTTTCCTTCCAACTTGTTTGCCTAAACCTCCACTCACAAGCCATTCTTCCTGCCTTCTAATTTCTGAAGGTTTCGAGGAGCTGAGAAGAAAGAGGGATTTGCACTGTAAGACTGTGTGTTCAAAAGAGGATTGGCTGATGCTGTGGTTAGGGCTACGAACAGGTGAGTGTAACTGACAGAAATTGCATGTAGGGCATTCAAAGTGTTCTCATATATATATTCACACTACTTTAATGAGGAAGCTGTGCAGCTGGACGTACATGAAAGTCCTTCTAACAGGCCTTATCACAACACCGACTACCTCCCCACAAAGTATCTCCTCTGTGGGTACAGCGTGAATATAGCTGTATACAATACATTCCAAAGACCAGTTATAGCTAAATAACCCTTGTTTTCATGCTGAGATGCATCCTTCGATTAAGTATTTTTTTTTTACAAGAAAAAGGTTATATTGACAAAGAAACTACTTCCTTGCCATTATCTTTGTTTATACACCTTTCGCATACTATTAACGCAGAAACCAAGTAAAGTCTTTATTTTTATTGGTATCACTCAATCTTTAATCATCCAAATACCTCACAAACTAATGACCTAAATATGATTATAAAATTCTTGGGATAAAAGCTTTTCCCTGATCTGATGACTCCTTTTAATTACCTGCCAATAAACACATACTTATCAAGAATATATAGCTCTTCATCAGTCATCCTTTTTATATAATGTTTATAGTCCACATTTTATTTCAAAGGATTTTACAAGCTACAGAGCATGTACAATAGTCATTTTCTTTATATGGTGCTCGGGGGCATTACACAACAAAGTACAAACAGTTTATCCTTCACCCCCACTGAAATGTAGTCACCTCCGAAGTGAAAGGTAGCAGCTTTTTAATAGCAAAAGAAAAACACTATTATCTAATTAAAGCGACAAGCTACATGTAGTTAGAAAGAATGTGGTTATTCAAACTCGAGTCTTACTTATGATTTATTATTCATTTTTCTGCTCTCCCTCCCCCCCCTCGCTTTCCATGCCAGGAGAGGAAAATGGCTTAATGTACGACCTGCTCTTTACTTAGACCTTTTAGTTATCCTCTGCTGTTTTGCAGGACTTACAGAACTGTTTGAGCTTGATCCCTCTATGTTAGCCGTGAAAGAATCCAACAGCTGCCGCTTCATCTGAAGGATTTCTGTGGGGAAAAGGGGTTCTTTTAAACTAATTCCTCAGGCTGCTCACAACCTGGACTTTCCCCTTTAGATGTCCTCTGTGGCTCCCTAACACTTTTGGGACTCTTTGAGCTGCCTGAGCTGTCTTCCTTTCCTGATGGTGGCATTTTCTCTTCAAAGAACAATTTTTGCTGCCCCTCTATTCTGTGCAGGGAGAAAATGCCTTTGAAATCAACATGGTTCTGCAGCCAAGTAGTAAGCATTTAGAAACATCTATCTGCTTCTCATTTGTTTAAAATTTGTTAAATCCTAGAGCAGTTAAACAGGTATGAAGTGATTTTCTTTTAATGTTACTTCCTTCTGATAGTCTCTGCAATGAAGCTGCATCAGTTTCAAAGGTTTCACACTCCCTGCGTAGAATAGAGCTGTTATAGCAATAGCCCTTTGAAAAGGAAATGGCAAATGGCACCAGCAGGACAGGCAAACAGCTTAAGCCAAGTTCATGTAGCCCTAGAAGTGCCTGGAAGAAGATGACGTGTGAAAGAGGGAGCAGGGAAGAGAGTCCAAGCTTAGAAAACATCTGTTGAAAGAATTAACTGAACAAGTTACCCCACCCTAAACAAAGCATAGCAGTTGAAAGCAGAGGATAGCAGCTGCAAAGAGTAGCTGTAGAAGGTTCTTATACTTGTGCAAAGACTGTGAGACCTATTATTTAAAACAAAATTACAAGAAAAACCCATGTTCAGACAGGAATTCTCCCCTTTCAAAGAGACTATTAGGTAGACATATGGTTTGGTTTTTATAAGCATTTCTTATGTTTCATATGACTGCTCTGTTATTAGTTCCTGGATGACCATGTTTATTAGCATGACTCTCTTTAAGCAAGGGGCTTTCATGATTTTTAAGGTCTTACTCCTGTACTATTTTCTGCTGCACACTGGTTCTGACAATGCCACCTATACTTGTCAATAAAATAGAACAAGACATAGTCTTCTTCAAATGTTCAAACTCTCTTCCCTTCCATAAGCCTAATGAATTTATCAGTACTGCCTGTTGGGAACAACTGGGAACATCACCAGACAAACTGTGGTTGTGCAACACCTGTAAAAGAGCTGCTTGGAGCAAAGTAAAATCATTCCAGGGAGCATCCCAGTGTTAAACAGTAAGGACGCCCATTTACCACTGCTTGCATCCATGGCCTAACCATGTTCAGTTCACCAGCATAGGCATATTCAGATGTCCTCCAAACAATGCTCATCCCCCTACCGACCTCCACTAAGTAGCAAGGAGAGTGGTCAGTGCAGCCATGACATCCTGACTCTCTGAGCATGCAGGAATGTCGAGGCACAGGAAGAAATTAGGAAAGACACAAATAGAAGAATAGGTTTCTGTGCTTCTGACAGTATTCAATAGCCTGAAGATCATCCTTTCAGATACGATGAATATGGCCATTGATTTAAAACAAGACTAGTGTGTAAATGGTTTGTTAAATGGACATGAGCATTTTGTTAAATTCTGTGTAGGTTAGTTCTTGAACTAATGGAAGGTTCACTCGATCAGGATATTGGATTATTTCATTTTATAGTTTTCAAAACTACCATCAGAGGATTCATGTCCATCTAGAATATTTTTCAAGAGATGAACATTGAGAGTGGTGGTTTCTGCAGTTAATTTAAAAATTGTGGTAAGTAGTTCAGTAATCATAAATGATTCTATCATTTCAATACTGCTCAGAAAATTGTGAAGAAAAAGTTGTACAATTGACAAATAATTTTATCTTCAATAGAATCCTTATTTTTGCACTTTTTAAAACATTAATTGGGAGAAAACACAGTTCTTATTCCGGAAACCAATGTCAGTTTGTATAAAGTCTGGGCAATGTCCATTGATATAATTTTTATGCTTGGTGAGAGGAAAAAAAATCGTTTTTGGGGGGGGGTTGTGTTTGGTTTATTTTCTTTTTTGTGTACCTTTTTCAAGAAATGGCTGAGTTTAAAAACCACAGCAAACAGGCAAGCACTTAAGGATGCATGTGGGAATTAGGCACAGATTTCTCTCTGTTGTTAATAGAAACTGTGCATCTAACACTTGTTCACTGTAGTGGAAATAGACTTGAGCCTTAATCTAAAGTGCATTGTGAGAAACTACTTTTTTTTTCATTGGAGACTATTGTGAATGATGCAGCTATAGTGGACAAAGCAAGTCTAAAGGCAAGTGAAGTAAACTGAAAGGCCACCAATGAATCAGGGTCTGTTGGACCATGGACCATAGGCAGAAACAGATGCTCCTTAACCTTTCATCATATTAATAATTTAACACCACTGATCTCTCATAAAGGATTGAAATGTATTAGTTTTTCCTTTGAGACTACATTTATCTTTTTCTTTTCCTCCCCTACCTTAAATTCTGTTTTATGCGGCCTTTCACTAAAGAACTTATACAGAATCAGCAGAACTACTGTGTATAAATGGATCCGACATTTTACTTAGGTTTGTTGTAAACTTCTGTACTGATTGTGCAGGACACCAGTCTCTGCAGTGTCTTGTACTGTTCCTGTGTTCTCCTGGTCACCAAAAATCAAGCAGTGATTCCTAATTCCAAGTTCCTACAGGTTCTCAGCTTCTTTCTTAAGCGTTCATTTTGTCTATACCTTAAAATATATTTTAAAAGAAGTCACCAATCTCTTCTTTTAAATATTTGTTGTGCTCTCCAATTCACATAGAAAATCCATATTCATGATAAAAATTATTTTATGAGCAGATTAATCAAGGAGGTAAAGGTGGTGGACTGACTCTCCTTCAACTTCGTGTTGTGACTTAACCCCAGCAGACAGCTATCCGTACAGTCACTCTCCTCCAGTGGGATGAGGGAGAGAACTGGAAGGCTAGAAGCAGAAAAGTTGTGGATTGAGATAAAGACAGCTTAATGGATGAAGCAAACCTGTACATGCAAGCAAAACAAAACGAGGAATTCATTCACTACTTCCCACTGGTGGACAAATGTTTAGCCATTTCCAGAAAACAGGGATTCATCATATCTAATGGTTAGGAAGACAGAGGTCATAACTCACAACATCCCCCTTCCTCCTTTTTCCTTCAGGTATTATTGTTAAATAGGATGGTGTTGGCAGGAAAGAGTTAAAAACAGAAGATCAGCAATGAGGAGGGAATAGTTTGGTTGAAAGTGATCTTGAAGCTGGGAATGCTAAAAAGGTTGGGGTGGGAAAGCTCCATTTATTATGTGTAGCATTGCTCATCCTCTGCCTGTTTTGAGAAGTAGAATTCCTGTGCAGAGGTAGCACACTCTCACAGACATGCCCCAAGCCTTTTGTTGCAGCAAGGCAGGCAGGGAGCCCCTGCCCTGCTGCTGACTAGGATGAACTGAGCCAAACGTAGCCTTGTGTCCTCATGTGTCTGTGATGCCCGGTGTTGTTAGTGAGGGAATGAAATAAATCTACTCTTTGCATTTCTGCTGTGTTTTCATGGTTGCCTTGGTTACCTGTATGTGTAGGTTCATGCAGATGGGATCCCGTATGGTATGGAATATCCCTTTGGTCAGCTGGCCTCAGCTGTCTCAGCTGTGGCCCCCAAATCCCTGGGCACCCTCAGCCTACTTGTTGTGAGGGCAGCATGAAAAAGAGAGGAGTACTGCTCAGGATTAGCTAAAACAACCCTGTGTTATCAACACTATTTTGGTCACCAAACTAAGCTAAAACAGCACCGTATTGGCTGCCACAAAGAAAACTAACTCCATCCCAGTCCAATCCTGTACAAAGTCTCACCTTCCCATACTTATCTGGATTTCACATAATCAACTCATGGATTGCAAGAAGGGAAAGTTCTTTTTTTTTTTTTTTTCTTTTTTAGAAGAAGAATTAGCTCAGAGTAAGTTAGAAAATCGTGAACAATGCCATAGTTTCAGGTAATGCACCAGAGTTTCTATCAGGAATGCAAACATACAATGCAGGAAGTCATTAAAGCAACATAAAGTAAATATAGTACATTATAAAGCAAAACCTGTGGGTCAAGGCAGGATGCTGAGAAGCGAGCAGACAATTGGGAATAAAATGAATCGGTAACTTACCAGTGAAGGATAAAAGTTTGGAGGGATAAAAGGAAAAGAAAAAAGAATATGTTAGCATAATGAAAAGTGTGAAATTAGAACAAAAACAAAACTTAGGAGAAAAAAAATGCCTTTCAGACCTCAAGGTTGAAGAAAATTGCTTGAGTAACATGAAAAAATATCTTGTGGATATTCAGAGGTATGAAAGTTCATCTCCGGAAGTTTTGGTGATGTAGACCAGAAAGAAAGACATTTTCCTGGAATTACCTGATGCAGATTTTCTATGAAGAAGTCTATTAAGGGAAAAATGAGAAGATTAAAACTGTCTAAATCCTTACTGAGTTCCCATACAAAATATGGTTAATTATTCAGGCCAGTATATCAAGTCATCCTGAACTTTTGCTGTCATGAATGGACTTAGATTTTTTTTATGTGAATGGATAAGACATTTTTTCTTTTACAATTTAAACTAAAATGGTTTCTGAAAGCTAACAAAAGCAAATTGCACTATTCTAGTGGATGCACAAAATGATGACACAAAATACTACTGCAAAAGAAAGAACAAACATCACGGAAACAATAAAGTTTTCTTGTAGGCATGAAATTTGACATATTGATCAATTATAAAACAAAATGAGGTTAAAAAGATCTCATTCTTCTCTCACACTTGTTCAGTATTCCTTTGATGTAGCTGGAATTTATTCCAGCATAATCTGTTGTCAGAGGAAACCTAAATCTAAAGAATGAACACTGTATTATCTTGTAACTTTGATTGCACTATCTTGGAGAATAATTTTATAAGCATGTTTTATTGGCTTTAGAGTTTGTGAAGGCTTTGTTAGCATATTGTTTGGGAAAAAAAGGATACAGCTCTTGCATGTCTATGCGTTCTCTGGTCATATAAACTGTGCAAAATCTGAAGTGATTAACACCAGTAAGATAAAAACTAATTTCAGTGAACAAAATGTATAAATCATAGCTCAGTTTTTCTGCATCAAACTTCATGGTTTGTTCTCAACTACACTGGAAAAATGTTAGGAAATAGTTTTACTGAATTAATTTTTTTAATTGCAATTAAAGCTGATAAAATATTAGTAAATGTAGTTCAACACATTGGACAAGGTGCAACCCTTAGAGCCAGCTTGATGAGGATGGCATGCTACTCTTGGTTGCTATTGGTTGGTAAGTCATGTTTTGCAGTTGACTGCAATTCAGAGCTGCTCAGTAATAACGTAAAATGACCAAAGTTTTATTTACACTCATCCACCTCTTTTTGCTGAATCACACCATTCTGTCCAACACAACATTAAACCTGAGACTTTTTAATAATAATTAATTGTGCTGTATGATACCTACTTATGCATCAGTAGAGCTTTAAAATATGAGCAAAATACCAGCTATCCCCTTTGACTTGTAAGCAGCAGTTGAGTATCTACTTTAAAGAGTTGTGTAGAAAATATAGACTGATGCTTGGAGGGAATAATGATTCCTTAAATTCAGAATGAAATATCCAATAGATAGCAGTCAATACAGAAGGCAAAATAACAAAACTGCCTGCAAATGAGACAGCTGGTATCTGTAGTTCAATAACTGCACTAATGGAGGGTAATTTGGCACATCCTCAAGGTCTACTCTGCTTACAGTTATTGTCTATCTATAATATGTTAATTACCATGTCTAGAATATTTAGACCAAGTTTATAATTTATTTGAAACATGCCTGTAAATAATTGCACTGAGTAGGTAGATTGGCATCAATCAAAACAGAAATAAGTTCCACATGAATGACACAAAAGGATGCAAGAAAGGCTCATGATCCTTCAAGCCTTTTTGCTGAGTAAAATATTGTTCTGTCTCTTTCAATTACTAGAATTAATTTGTTATCCATTGTTCTACTTATTTAAGATACTTTAGATTTTGGGTCTTGCACATGCAGCTTTTGCTTTAGCTATTAAAGTGTCTTTATCTCAACCTACAAGTTTTTTCACTTTTACTCTTCTGATTCTTTCCACCATGTTACTGGAGGAAGTGAGCAAGTGGCTGGGTGGGGCTTAGTTGCCTGCTGGGGTTAAAGAGTGACAGTCCTTTTTGGTGCCCTTTTTTGGGGTTCAAAGGTTTTGAGATAATGACAGAGTTGATCTATATTCTTAGTGTTTATTAAAGTTCATAACTGTAATATGGTGTTTGTGTATTTTTTTTTTTTTTATCAAATCAAGAAAGATTCAATGCAAAAGTTGCATGGAGGGGCAGAATAAATAGTTGAGGGTTACTAAAACTTTCTTTACGCTGTGGAAGTCCCATGCCCTATACTAAACATTTGCATTCTGCCACTGACTTCCACAGCTGTATGAAAGACACTATGTATCTTTATACATTTTTAACCATAAAGTGAATTCTTCAAATACTTCATTTTCTGGAGAACAGTCTGATTTTAATTATCATTCCATGAGAACAAAATTTAGTCTGTCTAATATTCTGTTTGATAGAGTCATGTATTGACTGCCCTCTGCATATCATTATGGGATGCAATGTCATAAATATCAGAGTAAAGTAACTATATCCATGTCTCATATAGTTATTAGATCGTAAACTTTAGAGACGAAAAAGATGCACGCTAAAGGATGAACTAAATTGTTACTACCAGAGGCATGCTCAGTGTGCATTCACAACTTAGTGAATCAGTTGTCACTATTCTGTCCTGAGTACCAGCAGTATAAATATTGTTACATTTACACATGGAAATAACCTATGAATGTTTTTGTCTTATCTACTTTGATGGAATTTTTTCAAGACAGCAACAGAGGCTTTTTCGTTTTCTGATTTTACTAAAATAAGCACCTTGAAACTTAAATCTGTCTCCTTGTCCTGGTATTGGCCAAGGACAGAGTGAATTTTCCGCATTGGCTGCGAGGAGGTGGAGCCTGGAGCCAGGTGGGCATGTCGAGGTTGTTATTCCGTAGCACCTTACATCATTGTGAAGCGGCGGAGGGAAGGAAGGGATTCTCACTTATGGGAAGGAGGGCATGGCTGGCAGTTGAGGTAACAGTGTGAACAGAGGGTCTGGACACTATTTTGTTCACTGTCTCAGGGCTGCACCACTTCGGTCGGTCGGGGTTGGTTGGTGAGCAATTTGCAGGTAAAACACTCTCTCTTTGGTACACTGTTGTTATTAATATTGTTGCTGTTACTGTTTGTTTTCTTACCTGATTGGTGTTTCTAGTGAATTGTTTTTATCTCACCCTGTAATCTCTGCCTTTTGTCTCTCTCACAGGAGGGGTGGGGAGAGGGGAGCAGGACTGTCATTCCTAAACCATGACACTCCTTCACGGCTCTTCTAGGCTTGTGCTTCCATTTTTCTCTATCACTTTAACCTTGACATGAACCTATGCTATGGCCACCGCTCCAGGATCTGAAAACCCTCCATAGTGCAGCTTTCCTTCTCTCTGCAAAGTTCTGCTTTCTGTCTGGACTGACACTCCCAACCCAACATCTATCCTAGCAGGGAGCCCTCCTTTGCTCAAGGCCCTTCACCCTCTTCATAGCCCTCCTTTGGATGTTCTCTAATAGCTTAGTATCATTCTTATATTATGGTGCCCAAAACTTGTGAGCACAAGACTCGAGGTGAGGCCACCCCAGAGCAGAGCAGAGCGGGAAAATCCCCTCCCTTACCTGGCTGGTGATGCTGTGCCTGATGCACCCCAGGACACGCTTGGCCCTCCTGGCTGCCTCAGGTTCACCACTGCTGACTCAGATTCACCTTCTGCAGCTCTGCCTTCCAGCATCTCATTCCCCAGTACATCCAGAGCTGCCCCATCCCAGGTGCAGAATCTGGCACTTTCGCTTGTTGAACTTCATATGGTTGGTGATTTTACCGCTGGGGCCAGAAATCCCTCTACAGCTTCAAGCATCTGGAATAATCTTCAATGCACATGCCTCTCTACACTCTACATGTTTTAAGTGTCAGCTGAGAACATATCCTTTCTTCCTTACAGTAACTCCTCTTCGTCATTGGTATTTGTTTCTTACATGACTCTGTACCTTTAATTAAACCAATAAAATAGTTGTACAATTTCTTTAAATACTCTATACAAAACTGTTATATTTATGCATTGGTAATTTACACTGCACACATTTTATAAGCCTATTCCTTTACCATTCATGAGAATACCTACTGTTTATTTAATTACTACCATATTATAAAATACATATGCTATCTATAAGCTACAGAAGACTTAAAAACCACACAACCGCACACTAATTTAGCATATAAAACTTTAATTTTTTTTAGGAGTGATTTCACAGAACATGTGTAATAACGAAACCACATGCTTTTTCAATTTGCCAATTATTGTTGTTTATTTGTTGTTTTCAAACTCTGAAAGCTGTATTTGATACTGAGAGAAAACGTAGGTTTTGGTGACAAGAGGAAACTGATGGCTTTTTTTGTCCTTTTTTGTTTTCCTCTTATGGAAAACTAGAAGGAAATACATCTAAGTAAACAATGTAGATGTCACTGTATGTAAAGTCAATTCTTTGCTTGGTGTAGGGAATGACCAGTTTGGTTTAAGCACAAGCAGATGTTTCTATCTGACCATCTGGCCTTTATTTGCTTATCCAAAATCCTATGCTCCCTCTTTTACAGAAGGGGAGGAAAGGTGGTAATGATGATTTTTGTTGTTGTTGATTGTGGTAGGAAATCATAATTGTGTTATTTCTTTGTGGTAATAAAGAGGAAGTGTGAAAATAAAACATTACAATTAAAAAGGGAATATTTTAAGTGAGGTATGAGAAAAGAATTTCTCCATTCAGCAAATCAGCACTTTTGAAAGTAGTGATCTAAAACGACATCAACTTGTCTCTATTCTGCACAAAATCTGTCCCTGAAAGCCTATGTGCATCTGACCCATAGGAAGAGCATGGCCAAGTCTTCAGTTACAAATAAGCCTTGTATCCATGATCTGCAAAGGAGTACGCTTTATTCTTCATCGACCATTTTTCATCAACTCTATAATATTTTAGTTTGTTCAGTAACCATACTTTTTATTTTGAATAAGCTTGATAAATTGGAAATATTAGGGCCAAGGAAGAAAAATTCTAGTAAACACAAACCTGCTTGATTTGACTTAAAAATTTCTTGTACTTAAATTTTGAGTGACTCTGAAAAGCTATTGATAGTTGTAATTTGAGATCAAGTTCTGTTGAAAAAGTGATGTTCATATCAATAGGTTCTTACAATTATTTTTGTGAAATTCAAAAGTTTCAAGAACTTAACACCTTTCCTCACTCTTTACATCATAGACTAAGCAAATGAAGATCTGTTTTTTTAAGCATGTCAATGAGTAGGATTGAATAATGCCTATAGAGACCAGACTCAACCCATCCAAAACCCATCCCAAGCTTTTCAGACTTTAATCACATACAAATCCATTGATAAATGGAGTTAATATATGATAACCTATTTTTTTTTTGTTTTGAGATCCAAATATTTCTGCCTCCCCTCTACAAGCTGAAATAAAATAAGCTTTGTGCTGGAGACACCTTTGTGGCAGCAAGTGTCAGTGGAGCAAAGCTACTTTTGTACAAAGTTCTTTTGTAGCACCTGTGATTGAAATTAAGCCAAGTAGCTACTTTCACTGCAATTACAAATCTCTTCCCTTACGTTACACAACAAGGCTGGTCTATTTTTCTCTAAATATCAGTGTATTTTCAAATTTGTACTTGCCTTTTGTTTTCATGGGAATGTTAAACTTTTCACCTTTCTTGACATGAAGATCAGCAGCCTATCATACAAATTCCCATAGTAAGAAAACACTCGAAAGTCTTGTTTTCTGCATTTACTGCAGCACATCAGGCTTTCACTATTTCCATGAGTTGTTTTGCACACTTTGTGCTTAATTTTCTTTAATTCACTGTGAGACACAAAATAGTCCAGTGTCAGCTGGAAGACTCAGACTGAAAGTGAGGTTGGTCGCTACAGTAAGAAAGCCAATTTGTGTTTTCCATTATATCGTTGCGAATCAAGACTAACTGTATTGACTTCAGCGGGGAAAGAGGTTGACAAGACTCATTTCTACTTCTGCAAAATGATCCATGCACCTCTAACGATACAACAGCAAAGTTAATTGTTTGACTGAGAGGATGATGGCTGAGAACAGCTATGGTTACTTTCAAAGTTAGAGTTACAGGTGAATTTTATGCACACTTCAAATGGGTGAACCTAGATAATTTAAATGGCTAAAACATTTGCTCTGTTTGTGGGGGGGTTTTTTTATTTGTTTGTTTGGGGGTTTTTTTTATCTCTTGCTTGTCTGTCTTAAACAGAATTTAACCAATGAGAAGTTACTTTAGGATCTCTGTTTGGCACAAGCCACCAACTCTTTTTCCCATTTATATATTCTTCTCTGGACAGAAAGACAATAATGTCTTAATTAAGCCAGACTTCTAATTATCTGTCATCATTTTTGTATTCAAGTGCATCATATGCATTAGAGAAGACTTTTCAGAAGTGAGGAAGAAGTGTTGTCGAGATTGGAAGGACTGAAACACAAAGAAATTAAGTCAGAATTATCCTTTTCAAAGGTCCAACATCAAGCATCAGCTATCTGATTCTTTCACAGTATTTTGGCTTTTTGGCTAGCTCTCCATCTGCACATTTGATTCTGTGGAAATCAGGGGGTTCAGTTCATCCATGGAATGAAATACATGTTATTAAATTAAGTGCCCAATGAAAAGACAATACATTATTACCTTTAAAAACACTCATTTGAGTAACCTGCCAGCTGTCACCCAAAGAATTTGTGGCACAGCAGGCTGTAGAGCTTGTTGTTTCCCAACAATCCAATTTCTTGGAGCTGCATTTACCCAAACTAGATAGGAGAATAAATTCAGTAGTTTCATTACCCACATATTCTATATGCATCTTCCATTTTCTGTGGCATATTTAAAAAAAGATCTTGGACAAACCCAGTTTCTATATACGTTAAAATATATTTATGTAACCTTTTTAACTGAATCAGGAGAATTTCTATGAGAAAAATACTGTATGATTATAAAAACAAAGACAGTATAGTATTGTTGGTATGGACAGCATTAATTACATAATTTCCTAACATACTGAATCACATAACATATATTAATATCTATACATACATATCTTATAGTTTATCGTGAACTCGTGGCTCATACAATCACCCACCAGACCTTCATACTTGAATTAGAAGACTAGAAATAGTACTTGCTCTGCCTCAGAAAAAGAGGAGACATCTCGGGTTTTTTGCCACTGTGTTTTACTAACGCTTGTTGATCTTTTTTTCACATCTTAGCTTCTTATCTGATGTGATTTTCATCCTTACTTGTTCTTAATACCTTAGCTCTAGTTGTTGTAAGGTAATTTAGTTCTCCTTCAATGAAGCATGACTACTTCAAATTATTTTGCTTTCTCTTCACGTTGGTATTATCAGCATTGACACTTGAGTGTTAAATTTCTACCAATTATACTCATCCTGAATTTGAAGGTGAAACTGCTACTATAAAAACAATGTAAGAGTACTGGGCTTACCAATGACAATGCACATTCAGTAAAGGATTTTTAAAAGTTATTTCCCTTCCTTTTCACAAGCATGTGAGATCCCAGTCCAGAAGTACCTCTTTAGCAAGATACAAACTACCTGTACCTCCCAGAGAAGGACGCAGCGTTCTGTGCCCCGACAAAACAGAAGTTTTGTAAGTGGTGTCTGAGACAAAACACAGTAAAGTCAATGAAAAGGTTCAGACTGACTTCAGATATCTTCTGACCAAGCATTCACAAAACATGCTTTTATATAGCCATTTTTTCTCCTTAAGTCTGCTTATTCCCTGATCACCTTTAAGGTGCTGTACCATTAGTTTTGACTGGGTGTTTACTGGCCCTCACTTGCCAGTAGTGACCAAGCACAGAACTAAATCAATCTTTGTCAGGTCTGTAATTGAGCACTTCCCTAATTTATGAGACAGCTTTTCCATTAACAACAAAATCCTGAGAATTAAATAAAAACAGACCTTCACAAGTGCTGCTGCACTGGTGAATAAAATAAAAACATTGATAAATGTACGCCCCTTTTCCCAGGCTGACTTTGAAAAATTCTGTGTCACAGACCTAGGTCATATTCTGACAACAATTAGGAACACTAAAATAAATAGTTGGCAATTCTTTTTTATGACAGGCTATGCAAAGCTGGACTTTTTTTGCCAAATAATACAGTAGTCTGTGACTGTGAATTATGTTATTACAGTGTGTCTGCTAGTTCGTATGTATCTGTACTGTTATGGCCCCTTCACAACATGACAACTTCTTTGTTTCAAATCTCATTCAGCGGAGACTTGATGAAATCTTACACAGACAGATGAAAATATATCCTTAAGTTTTGCTGGACTAGTTTCCATTGTTGAACTAAATCACTTACTCAAAATTCAATCTGAACATTTTTCCTTCAGTCTCTCTAATGAAGCTTTGAATGTCTCATCAATTAAGACAGTTAAACTAGGCCAGATAAATCACTAAAAAATGCATGTGCCATGACAGGGGAATGGATTGATTACCTAATAGGTATTTTCTACATCTAAGGGCTGCATCCTTGAAACTTACATGTGAATAGCTCATTGGTGACAATTGTACTGTTTTCATCAAACTTTAATCAAGATTTATATTGTATGATTTTGTGAGTTAAAAAGTAATATTTAGTTGTTTCATTGAATTTTTTACAGTTCTTGTCTTCCACTTCCTGAATGTGTTTGGATTTGGAAAAGTCATCTCATTACAGAACCTGTTGACACAACACTTTCAACATCTCTTTGAAGTGAAAATGATGTTTTGAAGGTGATTACTTTAAAGAAATACAAATACTGACTATTTGAGATTTATTATGCTTGATAACTCTGCATATTTTTTAATTTTTTTTTCATGTATGCAAATAGACACACATATACTGTCTAGAATACTGGTAGAATGTAAACTTCTGTGGACTATGTAAAGGTTTTCGATAAATCAGCATCAATGCTAACACAGTCTCTCAGTTAGACTGAATGTAGTTTTTTGAAGCGCCATAGGAATTGAGAAGGAAAAAGAATACATCATACACGTTGTAGATTTAGGAAAAATATGAGTTGGTGTATAGGTTTTCTTTGTCCAATTGATAATAGATTTAAAATTTGAAATGCCTCAACCCTTACAATTGCAGATTTTAAGTATGGCAGGCTTGTACTTTAACAGTTTAAAAGTTTAAAAATATGACAGGCATTTGATATGGATAGATGTGCATGAACACAAACACAACAGAACATGAATGTGTGCTGGTAGAGCAGGGAAAAGGGATAGAAAAATCTCTAAGATCTTAATCCAAAATACAGATGGAAGTAGAAGAGTTTATATCGACATTTGAAGCTCCAGAGACAGCACTATAGCCTTCTGGTAGATATTCATCCATTTGAAGTATTGTCTACATACTCAGAAAAAACCTCTAAACTCAGATTGGCAGTTGCACATAAGTAGCGTCAAGTGGTCTAAAGTTAAGCCTAAAGCATAAGTCCTAACCTGTAAAATTTTAAAGTACTGGAAGGAGAATCAAAACTGGAACTGAAAGTATTAAGCAGAACTGTTAGAGGGGGAAAAAAATTCCAGAGCACATATTCAGTGGAAGTGAAAAACTTGGAAGGAACAATTTTGACTATGCAGGGGCAGAAATTAATCTTGTAAGCTTTACTGCTGGAAAAGGTGTTGGGAATTCGGTCTGTGTTCTGTAACTGTAAAGCACTTCATTGGGAGACATCCAGATGCCCTCATTCTCTCTGCATCTGCAACTTGACCTCCATTTCAAGTGAGAGAAAGGCACAGCTCTTCTTTCTGTAAGCTTACAGCTTTGGTCCCCAGACCCAATCCAGTCAGCTTCATT
>JACSVZ010000002.1:121686315-121856239 GCA_014706295.1 Lycocorax pyrrhopterus obiensis
TCATTTCAGAATACTATTTGCTAATATTTCAATTTTGTTGAGATTATATTTTCTCTTGTTTTATTCTTGTGGGGGTCTATGAGTTCAAGACCAGGTATCTGCTTGCTTCACTCAGATCCCTAGTCTGCCATGCAGAAGGGCACAAGGTTTGAGAACTGAAATGTTGTGGCAGCCTGTTCCTGGCCTGGAAAAGTAACAGGAATGCCTAGATTGGATCCCAAATAATTGGGTATCACAGTCTTGGATTAATGATAGACCAGACTGTGTTTCGCCTGCATGTCTCAAGCCGAGTGATTCTTTTGAACCACAATTTTTCAATAACTTATTCATATGTTTTCTGAGCAGCAAGTTTACATGGACAGCAACTATCATGCCAACTGACTCTTCTGCAAAGTTGCATAATAATTTGTCTCCCACATGAGAAAAATAGAAGCTATTCAATACATTGTTTTGTGATAAGTGTCATACTGGACTATTTGCAGAAATGCAGCTGCTGTTAGTTTCAATCCCTTTTACAGCATTTATGGAATAAAAAAGTGGTGTGGTATCATTTAATAGATGACTATCATTTATACTGTAGATCTGGACTGGTTTAGAAATTAACTTAAAGGCAGAAACACATATAAAATAAAATTAAAAGGAAGTAACAGGCACCTATTAAAGAAATACGAATTTTGATCAACAAATATTTTTCTTTGGAAGGAAAGAATGAAGAAATAACAACGTTAGTTTTTTGATTTTTTTCTCTCTTCTTCCTTCAGAATGTGAGTTTGCCAAGAATATCAGCACAAGTCTGGCAAAGATTCAGTCATCTGCTTCAGACTAATATCATGTATACTCTACATCCTTGTTATCTCCCAACAACACTGAAATAGTTGGAGCAGGAGTTCTACAAATAGACAAAAACTTTAAGTTGTATTATGCTTTACAGTGTTGCTTTTCTCACTCAGTGGAGTAAGGGAAAAAGCTCCTCTGAGGTCTTGTTTGCAGCTTCCAAACATTTTTCTTTAGAAATCCTAACCTACGCTTCAACTGTTTTCACAGATTTCCTTAGACACATTGAAACTTATTTCACTCAATTTCAGCTAAAAAAGAGTCATTGAACAGAATTTAGGCATCCAAGCTACTTCTGCAGTCAATGGAGAAAGATGACCATCTTTGGAAGGTACTTAATCTCAAGCTACAGTTGGGACTGTGAACATCTTGTGGAAGTGCTTATATGGATGGAACTCATATGACCAGTTGAAAGTAGAAATACAAGTTTAAAATGGGAAAAACTGAACTAAGCACATCTCTACCATAGTCATGAAGATGTCTGAGAGGGAATGAAACTAAAGAATTGCTAAATCCTCAAAAGATTTTAATTCTTTTCCAAACACTAGAATTTTTTTTTTCGAAGTTCAGATATTTAACCGTCTTGTCTCTATCTCTTATAGCTACATATATCTACACATCTAATAAAAATTCCTAAGGAATTTCTTTAGAAAATATTCCTCACCCACAAATCAGCCATTTCTCAGGTCATAGTGACTGATTTTATTGAAATTCAATGCTCAAGGAAAGTATATATTGGACAGCTCTAGAATCAGAAGCCTTCTATTTATTTAAAGAAAAACAACTATGTGGTTAGTCGCAAGTCAGTTATCCCATATTATCCCCCTCCTGTGCCTTGCTTTATGGTAGGTTTTCAATCTTTTATAGTGTGGAACATATTTTAATAGAGAGATTATTTAGCGTCTGTCTTACCTCTCCCAAATCACAGTCACATAGACCACTTCCCTTCTTTTTGACTGCCTGACGGTTCCTTGGTAACGAGACTAACCACTCCCAATGAAAATTTATTTTAGGAAAGTGTGTAGTTCAGAATTTTCAAAAGTGAATATTGGTTTGAAATTCCCACCCTGACACACAGAAGTGATGTCCTGTTTTAGAAGACAGGTAACAATTTTCTAAAAATCATCACATCTCTTACAGGTTATCATGTGCATGTACGATATTTCCAAGCCTCTTGAGAAATTATTTCTCGTTCCAGAATTGAAACAAAACTGCATAATTTAACAAATTTTCACTTCTAGTTCAACTTTTAAAGTATTTAATTTTGTTTTCAAAACCCGTGTTGCGATGAAACCTTGAACATGAGTAAACTGTTATTTAAAGCAATTTCTCATGGAAAAGTCTCCGTTTTCAGCATTCCCAGACCTCTCAGTGTGGAGATGTGATTGTCAGACATGTTGTGACCAAGTCGCTCCAATTAACTACACCAGCTAGAACTGAATAAAAACAAAATCCAAATTTTCAATGATAGTCTACCAAAATAGAGTTCCAGAGTATAAATAGGTGGATATAGAGCATATATAATCTCCTGAATACTGAGTCCACTTTGCTGTTCCAAAATCAGCCTAATTTTCATTGGATACCAAATACTGAGATACATTAATTCAGAAAATTAAACTTGAATTTAATTGCTTTTCTTAATAGAAGAATTTCCTAACATTGTTGAAGTGAAGCTTTCTCTCTCTGACTATGAATTATAGCCTGCTATTTTTGTTTTCTGTTGTGAAGATGGCATGAATGCCAACCATGCATTCTCAGCTTTTCTACTACAATTAGCATTTGAAAATTATTTTAAAGGTATCTAAAGTTTCAGTCAAAAGTGATCTATTTACTCAAGTTTTCTACAATCACTTTGTTCCTTTAAAAAATCTGTTTATTCATACACAGCTGTAAAAAAATTGCTTTATTTTGCTATTTATCACTGGTTAAAATGGAAAATAAAAGAGCCAAACTTACTGGCAAGAAAATTGCAACCATACGCGTCTAGTTTACATTACACATAACTTTACATGTATGCATATATATACTCTTTGCCCTTTTTTCTTTTTGCCATATACTTAACACAGTAGAGGGTCTTGCTAATACAAAGAAAACAAATGCAAAAGGCAAGCCCCGCTGTGTTATTCTATTGATAATTCAGTTATTTTTGTTTGATTGCTTCAATGACTGTATCACAAAGATGATGTTTTTTTAAAGCTGGTCCGTACATTTTATTGCCTTCTGCTTGAAGTATTACTTTATAGTAATAAATAAGTTCATTTAGCAGCTATTCAAACAAAAAAAAAATGTTTTTTCTGCTTCTTAAACTTAAGCTGCTGTGTCTACTTTGGGTGCCTTTACCTGCCAAATGAATGGCATTAAGAAAAATATCAATGTTGCAGAAAGTTCAGCTTTAGGCCTTTTTTTTCTCATGCCAAAGCACAGGTGCTTCAGATACACCTAATTATAGCAGTAATTAAAGTTATTACCTTACCTGTTTATTCAAGGGCACAAGGACTTCTAATGGGAACAAATCAAGATATAAAGACTTGCTGTCAATTAGGCTTGAAGGTTTGAGGAGATAATGAAGGAGGTTTGGAGTTGGGTTTCAGTTCTGCACAATAATAAAAATAGTAATTCAGCACCTCTTACTCTTCCTGGAACAGTCCCAACAGTTCAGGAGAAGAAAGACAAGAAGATTACCTGGGTAACATGATCTTAGGGGTACCAGAGAATAATAGTGTTCTCCCAGAGCCACATCTTTGGCAGAGACTGCTGCCAACAGAAGATGGGACTGCTACAAATATAAGCCCGTCAACCTAAGAACAACAATTCTGTTCAGCTTCTTGTCACAGATCCTGTCAATATAGTGCAGGCCGCAGAAGGACAGGTGAAATGTGACTCTGCTGTGGGCAGTGCACTCATGAGTCCTTGTCTTAGTAAAATGGCATGACATGACTAGTGCTACTTTCACAGAGATGTAATTTAGGACTGACAGTACATTGAAAATATCCTTCTGCTACATGTTTTCTCAGACAGTGTGCTTCCATTAAAGTAAGAAAAGAGGAACTGTGGCAACTATAGGGCAAGATAAGTGATTTACTGAGCTTCTGCACTTGTTCTGTCATTAGTTCTATCATTTTGAAACTAGCAGGTTCAAAAAAGGTATGTCATACTGACTGGGAATATTCCTATTGGATTGTTTATTGGCTTTAATATAACTGTGTACACGTACATTACTCAGGACAGACAGTTGCAGGGTTTGTTTAGTGTATTGCTAGCCAACTGAAAATATCAAATGTGCATCATTTAATGAATTCGATTAGTCACACATTTTAAATATTCCATTCTTGCTGTCTGATTTCATTATGTGTACTTTGCAGCAAATTACTAGGAATGTTGCTTGATAATTTGGAAGACAGTGTATTTCAGTTATAGCCATTATATTTTATTTCTTTTGAGCTGCCAGTTCCAAATATTGGTGAAAACACAGACCCTCTTCTACAAAGTAACTTCATATAAAAAGAGAAAATGAATTAATGGAAAGGAAATACTTATATTTTTCTATTTTGATCTGGTAGGTTTTCCTCTCTTCTGTAAAGAGAAGAAAACAATAAATTGGGATAGCAGTCTCTCTTTTATTTCATGTGCCCCACAAATAAAGAAATAGGTTTTGTATGGTAGCACAATGGAAATTTACTGCAGCAGGTGCATGGCACCTGGTTAGAATCTCTTCACACCAAAGTGAAACACCAGCATGCCATTGGTTAGAGCTAGGACCCTAATCATGTAATTGCTGTACTTTTACAATAAGTCTGACCTTTTTTTCCCCAAGAAAAATTGGGAAATATATCATAGTGTTATACATAGGTGCTTCACACTTATGATATAGTTGAGGGGGATTGGTCTCACTGGCCAAGCCGTCCCACAGTGTTAAGTTCTTATGACTTGCATTCCTGTGCTTATGTTCCAAGCCTGTGGTGTCCCTTAAGAAGCCATCAGGTAAATAATGGTGTCTTAATGTTAATTTAAAGCCAGGACCTTGCAAACAGATCCATTCACACATGTCCCATTGATTTCATTAATTTTTCAAGATGCAGAATTCAGGCCCAAAGGGTTATGTTAATTCTGTATAGGGACTTTGAGGAAGCTCTCCAAGATTAGGGGAGGTGTGAAATAGGTTTCTTCCTTCAATATGCTGAAGCTCTACTGATGTTGTCTGGGTCACACTAAAGAAGATTAGAACCTCAGGGAAAATTTTAGGAAAACGTTTTATTTACAGATAAATCGTCTTATCTTTTATTTTTTCTTTTCCTGCCGCTGTTAAAAGAAACATCAGCAAAACCACAGACTCTTTTGTAGTTTCCTACTGATTACTCCCAGCCCAAAGTCCTGATCCTCTATTTATTATATCATGAGTGGTTATTATAGAAATTACTGAGGTTATAAGCAAGGTTATGATTTTAGTGGTGGAACAAACAGCAGAAAAAATGGGCATTAAGTAAATATGTAACCCTTCTGGGATTTATAATGTGTTCATGAACCAGTAATTTCTCCTCTTAAAGTCAAGGGGTTTCATATAAATACAGTCAAACTTGCAACATCGACTCCAGGACAAACACTATTCCAAAGTCCTTCAATGGAATCATTGCTTTTTATTCCAAATCTCATACCAACAGAGACTCAGCTCTATTTAGTGGGAAATGAATGTCAGTCAATTTTTCCTCTTATTCAAAATTCAAAGACTTCTCTACTGTGAGGTGAGTTAGTAGAGAGTTATTAAGGGAAACCGTAGAACTTGGCAAACATACAGACAGCTAAATACAAACTTCCTGCTTTCGCTCCTAAGTTTATCTAGACTGAGACCTAAAATACAGAAGCTTGAACACAGGAGTAGAGATCACTCCATTTACTATCAACAGGAGCCCACTTCAGAAAGTGTCTGTAGCCAGGCGATTGTAAGCACAAAGCACAAAACAGCTGGTCTCACATCACATCTGTGAAAGACAGACATTTCAGGATTTTGTCACCTTGCGATGCACTGACTTAGAAGTCCTGCACTCTGTCTCCTGCTCCCTCAGTGCATGTGTGCACACGAGTAATATTTTGCATTAGACTCTTGTTTAATTAACAAGGCATAGGAAGTCTCAAACTCTGTTAGGGTAAGGATGGGCTAAAATTCAGGACTGCTGCTTTTGTGGCAAGTACTCTTGTTTGGGTAATATGAAGCATTCCCTGTACTGAAGACTTAGCTTCAGAATGACTAAGTCCTTTCTGGGATATCCTGGATGTGTCAGAAGCTTCAGTTGAGTGTCCTCAGCATACATTGCACCCAATGTCAGCACCAAGGGAAATGCAGGCTGAGCAAAGACACAGTTTTAGATTTTTCTAGAGTCAGAAAAAGTAGGCTTTCCATGACATTTACGTTCTTAATATGACTAATTTAGATTATAATTTCCTTCAGGCAGGGATCTATCACTGTTTATTTTAGAGTGAGATCTTCCACATTCTCTAATTCTCAGAGCAGGATTAGAAAACAGAATATATATGGCATTTCAGGGAGAGTTGCTTCTGAATACTTTATCTTTCTGTTGTTAGTTACTGAGTCAAAAATCTTCCTCTGAAGGCAATAAGAGACACTTGCATGAGTAATGATCAAACCTGGTGTATCTAATAGAGGCTTGTATAGCTCATCTTTTCTTTTTTTCTTTTTTTAAGTTCTTCTTTCCCTATCTCTTACAAATATCTAGTACACTGTATTTTTCCTTTTTGTATCAATATATTATTACTTTTTGTATATGTACAAAAACCCTCAGTGTGCTCCTAGTAACTCAATAATCTGAAAGCATTTTAAAAACCCTTTGCATATCACAGTATTGGTCTCGTGACAAAGGCCAATTTTATCATTTTGCTTGAAGTCCTCTTTCCAAGATGATTTTGATTATTCAGTAATAGTCTACTCAGACAAGCTTGCCTTCATTCATTTATTAGTGTGAATGAATGCCAGTTTTTCTAGAGAAAATCCCTCTTTGTGAAAATACTGAATTATCACCACCATATACCTCCTTGATGACACCTACTCCCACTGAAGTGACACAAAAAGAGAGGGAGGATAGTAAGACATGAAGTCCAGGAGCACTCACAGCAGACATCATGACAAATTATGTAACATCAAGCACCTGGGAAACCCATGATTATTGTTTGGAGTGTCAAAATATCTGCAGACTGTAACAGGAAAGTGCTGCCTGCTTTTTCACTTTGTTTTTTAAATATTCCATGCACTCTTTGAAGGCAGTCCCATGACAGCAGACAACAAACTGAACTTCAAAGAAATAATGGATGCTGACACAGTGCATGATTTTTTTTCCACTTTCCTTGAATTTTCACTCTCCAGTTTTACAATTTCCTGGACCACGAAGCAATCTACCAAAAGGGCACAACTTGAACTGGTCAAGAACCAGGTCTCTGTTTCCCTTTCATGTTGCAGAACTGAAAGCAATAAATATAATGTTCTCTCTCCCTTTCAAACTACTCTTGATTTGTGCATGCAAAAGTAGAAGGGGCAAATACAGAATGTCTTTCTCACATGCTTCTCTTTCTAGCTGCTTATAGGTGAGAGACCATTTTCCTTACTTTGATGATCTAGAATCCTTTTTTTTCTTAGTGGCCCTAATTTTCTTTTTCTAATAATCGAACAAGATTATGCTGACCACAAGAAACAGTTTGTTTAAAATATATATAGGGGAAATGGGCACTCAGATCGTTGCTGGCCATCCCTAGGAATGTCACAATTGTTCATCCATGGACTAAACCCTGGGAGGTGCTAAATAGTATACCCCCATTAGCCTCACTTTCCAAAGAGCTGTCTAGGAAATGTGGGAAGTTTCATCAAGTTCCACTGCAGTAGATCAGGGATTAAAGATCAATATAAGCAGCTTTGATGCTTCAAAGTCATTTGCCTAAACACATACTACAGATACAGGACAAGAAAGGAGTTCGTCATATACACCTCTCTCCTAGAGAGAAGCTTAAAGTGCCCTCTTACACAGTGCAATTTACCCTGAGTGGAGATTGCATTACAAAAGGGTGAATGGCCTCTACAAGGCAGCTATTCCCACTCCTTTGCAGATGCATGGGGAGTGAGTAATGTCTGGCTACGACCCTTGCCCCGACATACTGACCAGCACAGCCTGTCTGGTGCAGAGAGGAGAAATCATCTGTACCAGGTAAAAGGCTAATGCAGTTTATTTTCTTCCTGGAGCAAGGGGTAATCAGGGACTATATTGTGACTCTCTGAGTCATGGTTCAGTCCCTGATCTCCAGAGACGGACAGAGTACAACTGCTAGGGATAATTCAGCAGTCTGCTCCATGAAAACAAGATGTTAAATCCAGAACAGAACATTGCATTGTAAGGACTGGGAAAACTACCAAAAAATGTGCAGAAGACATATTAAATGGTGCTGTCTTTATCTTTTGAGTGACTTTGCCCCCTTTGCAACTACTCTGCCTTGCTCACCTTCCTGCATTGTCCCAGACTGTTATCACAGATACATCGCTCATTTCTACAACTGCAGTGCTTGTAACTTTCAGTAATTATTTTTCAAATTAATTTTTTTTAAATTTTTCAAGAAAAATTAAAAGATAGGCCCAGGTTTAACCATTTTAAATACATGTCGTTGAACTTATTCCTAACAAGATAAAGAGTTCCTCTACTGGAAAGATTTATCCATCAGCTTTCAGCTAGAACCAAAGCCTTTGCTAGAATGGATCTGTTTATGAATAATTATAAGACTGGAATTCAGATGTTCTTTAAAAATATAAATAATATGTTTTTCCAGATTTTTATCTCCATAAAAATATAGTTGTTTGTGTCGATATTTTATTACAAATTGTATAACAAAACTCTTGCAAATGTTGATTTTCAGCCATCAATCAGTATGTACGAACTAATTAATTCATTTTTTTTCCATGTCATAAGACCAAGAATGGTCACTGTAAAGTTTTGCTGGAGTGATAGCTTGGGCAAGAGATACAAATCTTAATTTATAGATTTGGTTATCTCCTCCTGCAAGTGTTCCTGAATGCAAATTATTATTCACTAAACTTATCCTTGTGCATTTAATGAGAACGCTTGAAGGACTGTAGATTACTTGTATGATAAACATATTGCAAGATCCAGCCAATATACATGAGGCAATATTATATCAAGCAGTGGAGATTGTATGTGTGATAGTCCTATCTCTGTTACCTTCAGGGTAATGATCATTCAAGGGTGTGTCTAATGCATCCCAGTACCTCTATTATTTGCACTCTGTGAAAGTGTAGGGAGATTTAGTAAGTGTGCAGTACCAGGCCTGCTCTTACTGTTGTTGGTTAGGGATCAAGCAGACAGTTTCCTTCTCTGACATCACTTTATTGCAGTTTTCAAACAGACACTTCACACTTCGTGTGAACACCAACCATAAATTCTGTCATGATTCGTTAAGATCCAGCAAACTCTCCTAAGGCTACTGATGAAACTTCAGCAGTTAATATTCAAAACATGAAAATCTAGGCTTGGATTCTAATTTGCTACTGATGCAATATTAAAGCAATATATGTATAAAATATTAATGCTGTATTTGTTCTGAATTTATTTTATTTAATTTTTTACACATGGATAAAACCCTTGTGGCCTTAAAACAACATGTCTCATTTTCAAGGATGTCCTGGGGGGGAAAACAGACAAGGAATATACACAGAGCTTAGTAATCAGAACAATAGCGTGGTAGAAGAACTGTGCTGAAAGATATACTCTTTCATGAGCAGTAAGGGTTTTGCTGATAAAAATAAAAATGTTGTCTTATCTGTTTGACCAGTTGATAGGATATAATTTCTAATAGTACACCCTTGAACCCATCCATAGAAGAAGAAGCCTGGAGAAAACTTGGAGATAAGGTCCTTCACTTATTCCATCAGTATCAAGAAAAACTCAGATTTTCTTTTCTGACAGACCCTTCCTCTTCAGTAATCGGATTAAGTCATGCATGAGAATCTTTGTGCATTGTAATTGTTCAGATCAGGAAAGAAATTTTGTGGTAATTTTAGCTTAATCTCTAATGCTGTCCAAGTCTGAAGGTTTAAAACTAAAAGCAACAAAAGCCTTGTACTCAGATTTTGATTAATTAAGAGTGCATTTATGCAGTTCTGAAAATGTTAAGTTCTTGTATAATTTTTTAATTTTCTCCTAACAAAGATGGGATGTGCTGTGCCATATATGACTTTTGGGCACTACCTGCTTAACAATCATCATACCCAGTTCCACAGAACTCTGACAATTATTTAGGGATTTGGAAAGAAATAGAAATAAGTTTTTTATCTGTGTTTCTCTGTCCAGTGTTCAGCTACACTCTAGCTGCAATCAGTGAAGTTCCCAACTATCAGTACAGTGAGGTCCTGGAACAGTAATGCTGACAAAAATAATGAACTGCATTTTAAATGGAGTTTAATAAGGTTATGAAAAAGATTATATGATGTGACTTCCTGGAATACTAGAGGCCTGAAATTGATGATCTCAGCAATCCCTCCCAGACCTTTATACCTAAATTTGAAAGGCTTTTTGCCTTTAATATTTGAGTTGCTAATCTGCATAAAAATCTCAATGCTACTTAATTTTCTTAAATTCTTTTACTTCATCAATCTGGAGGCTGCATGTTGATTTGTAGATATACCACCATACTGTGGAATATATAATGCTGCAGTTATAAAAAGGCACTTCTATAATGCATGAAAAAGAGTTCTAATATCCTCATATTCCAAACTACACATGATAAAACACCCGGCAAACTACTTGGGTACGAGGACTCAAGTTCTGCACAAAATTTTCAAAGTGACAGAGTAACAAAAACTCAGATGCATTTGACATACTGTTCATCATTTTGCAAATCAGTTCAGGAATTATCTTATGAATTGTTATCTGTCTGTCTGTTCCTGAGGCATCCATGGTGTAACATTAACATAAGCAAATTTTCTTCCATTTGCAGTGCAAATAAGTAGGTGGTTTATTTTCAGTTCTTTAGGCTATGGAGAACCTCTGAGCTTCTCTTACTACTAATAGTGACAGTTTTCCTTATTCACTGCAGCTAAAGGTTACTCTTATGTTCTTCTATATTTGCACCCAGTTGGTTTTTTTGTGTGGGAGATTTCAGCCAATGGAAACACTCAAGCAAGTGGCAGATTTCATGTCCTGCGTCAAAGCTGCCTCATGGAGAAAAATAGGGACTTTCAGAAGGAGAATTGCCTGACAGAATATGCATCATCTACTTGGTCTGAGTCATAAGCAAGGGAGTAAAAAGAGGGGAGATAAGTCTGGAGCTAAATGAAGACCAGTTGCAGCAAGATTGTTATTAAAACAAAGTAGGCAGTGAACAAGGAATAAGAGGGAAGTTTAAACATCAAGATATACAAGTTTAACATAAAAATGAGCAGAGGATCTGGCATAGGAAATCAAACAAAAACAAGAAAAAAACCCCATTTATTTAGCTACTTGAATGAAAAGGAAAAAAATAGAGTAATGTTATGGAATCTGTATTGGACAAAAAAAGAAGCTAAATCTGTCCAACAAACTAAATTATCATCTTGCTGCAGCTTTTAATGGCCATGTCAATGCTGAATTTGAAAAATATTACAAGTTCACTAGTGAATTAAGTAAACACTAAAGAAAACTCGAACATCAAAAGCAGAAAAAAAGCCTCTAGCAGTTTAATGAACTAAAATCAAATCAGATTGTTTGATTTAATTGTAGAAATCTCAAAGCACTAACATGAAATTGCAAGAACTTGCATTAAGTCTTTAAAAAAATCGATCAAGTAACAACTCTTACCATTTTAATGCAAAATAGAAAATGCAATTTGTTAATCTGAAAAAAGGCAATGAAAATGGTCAAGGCAATGTTATAGAATCCCCCTAATTTGATTCACATTTTGTGCAAGGCTGTAGAATTAAATTCATAATGGGAAGAAACTCAAGCAGGAAGAGTTACAACTACAGAGCTCCTCACAGAACTCACACCCGTATGTGGCTGGGTTTCACTGTTGTATTTGGAAGCCATAATATCTCGTTCAATGGAGTTGTTTGAGTGGTTGTGGTGGGTTAATCTTGAGTTGCTGCCAAATGCCTACATAACTTCACACGCACTTCCCGTCTTCAACAGGATGGTGGGGAAACCTCATGGGTCAAAATAAAGACAGGAAGACCAGTTATCAATTATTGTCATGGTCAAAACATACATGACTTGGAGAAAATTAATTTATTGTTAATTAAAAATATAATTGGATGGTGGGAAACAAAGACAAAAATAAAAATTACTTCTGCAGCCTACTCCCATCTTCGCAGGCTCCTTTACTCCAACTCCTTTATTCCAACTCTTCCACCTCCTTCCTCACTGCCTTCTCCAAGTGGTGCAGGTGGGATGGGGAATCAGAGTTGTGGCCAGTTCATGACAGTTGCTTTCTGCCAACACCTTGCCATGTAGGCCCAAGACAATGGTATGTGTCTATTTAAAAAAAAAATCAACTTGTTATAGCTACTCTAACTTAGCCATGTTGAGTAGGATACATATCAATATTTCTATATAATATCATAAGAATATGCTCAATATGCATTTTCCAGGAAAAAGAAAAATTAGGACAATGTTTGTGTGACTTTAATTAATATTTCCTTCAATAGCTAGTTATTTCAAAGAGTTCATAGGTTTTTTAGTTTGTTTTCTTTCTTTAATAGGAACAAAACTCTCTGAGTTGTAGCTTTGTTCATTGTAGGAGTAGTAAGGTGACTGATCAATTTCAAATATTTTTTCTTTTTTCTGTTCATTATTAGAGGGAAATAAAGGGTTAGGCCTTTAGATATCTGGGACAGACGTTAAAATATTTGAAAAATTCAGTAATGCTCTAAATGGACTTCTGAGATTTTTGAGGATTCAGAAATGGAAGAGTTGCTGAGTTTTGCCCCAGATTGGTAAGACATTACTTCAGTGCTACACGTTGTGATGTTTTCATATTAGAATGGTTAAAGTGCTGGAGTCTGAAATTATATTTGTTTAAACACTAGACAGGGTGTTGATATTGTTGTAAGCTTCCCTACCTTGCTTTCAGTAAAATTACTTTACTGTCAGGCTAGGAGGACATCCTTTACTCCTTCTAAATTAGCTACTTTTTCGTGGTGTTCTGTTCATATCTTCCACTAACACCACAACAAATACAGTCTCTTTTATATTGAGGTATTAGTCTGTCAGCATGTTGCATGTTTAGTGGTCGTCCTTAGCATTCTGTTAGTACTCAACACAGAAGAGAACCTGACTATCCCATGTTATTTTGCAGTGTCCCACATTTATAGTAGTAAATACTAGAGAAATCAAGTAATCAAATTTGGTGCTGCAGTAAATGGTGAAACTTTCTAAATGCCAACATTGTTGACATTTTTTTGCTGTTGTTTTCTTGCTGTTTAAAAGACATGCATCTTCTTCCAAGTGTACAATTTTGCAAAAATTTCCTTCCTTTACTGCTCAGTGCCTGATTTTATTAGACTGTGCACAAAAGGCTGCAAAATTCTGAGGACAGGAAATTTTTATTTCCAGATTTTTGTGAAACACATTGCATACCTTAGACATTGTACAAAGATAGCAAACACTGCCTTAGCTAAATACAGAAATATCCCAGAGAACAGTTTTAATCTCCAAAACATTTATCAAGAAATGGAAGATTTGTTCATCCCTCAAATTAAAAAAAAAAAAAGTAGAATATGTAGAGTGAAAGGTTCTAAGTATGTTTGAATACTGAAAGCAAATGTCACATTTCTTTATGGAGTTGTTCTGACTGATGATAACAGTAAATAATTTTTCAATCATTTGAAAAGAAATAATAGAAATTGGGTTATAACAAACATTTGAGAACTGCTGAGGATGCATTTTAAATAGTGGTAAGTACCATACTGGATTAGTACAAGCCTTAGAAAAATGCATTCACAGAGAGGAAAAATTATTAAATTGTATATTTCATCAATAGATTTTTGTTTCAGTGACCTTTCTTTCTGCTGTAGTGCATGTGTGCACAGTTTTTGTTAGCATGGTTTAAAAGGCTAGCAATTGGCTATGAAAAAGTTCAATAAATCAATAGCAATTGTTATGATAACAAGAAGTGGGACACTGTGGAATGGCAGTTGTAGCATTATGCATGGGTACAGCCATGACTTGTTGGGGTCTATTAAGCTAGTATTTATCTCTGATTACATAGGGAATTTAGTCATAGAGATGGAAGCTGGCAATTATTATCTAATAATCAACTTACTATCCCATAAAGATTCAATAAAGGTAAAAAGAATCAATCTGTATCTTTGCACAGTTGCAAAGAGTTTTACAAACAATACTGATATGTCTTTTTCATTTGTCACATAAAAAATGAAACTGTATAGCATTGCTCAAAGTATAGCACTACCAAAGTGATATGAGAATATGAAGCAAGCTCAGTACTCCTGAAATATGTTCATGCCAATTTTGGCTGGGATACGGTTAGTCTTCTCCCCAGTAGCTAATATGTGGCTGTGTTTTGGATTTGTGCTGGAAACAGTGTTGATAATTCAAGGGTGTTTTCCCTACTGGTGAGCAGTGCTCACACAGAGCCAAGGCCTTTTCTGGCTCTCACGCCAGCCGGCTGGCTGCACACAGAAAGCTGGGTGAAGGATGCAGGAGGGGATGTTCTCAGTGAGGGTGTTTGTCTTCCCAAGTCACCACTCTGTGTGATGGAGCCCTGCTTTCCTGGAGATGGCTGAACACTGGCCTGCCCATGGGAAGTGGTGAATGAACTCCTTGTTTTGCTTTGCTTGTGTGCACAACTTTTGCCTTCCCTGTTAAACTGATTTCATCCCAAGCCATGAGTCTTTTCACTTTCACTCTTCTCATTTTCTTTCCAATCTGAGTGCTGGGGAAATGAGTAAGAGGCTGTGTGGTGTTTAGTTGCCAGCTGGGATTAAACCACAAGAATATTAAACTGAAACCCAGGAATATTTAATATTATCTGACTCAGAGTTTTTAAAAATTACTATTTTGTATTGCCATTTATTAAAATAATAACAAGAAAAACACAGGTTGTTTTTTTTTACTTCCAGGAGATTGATCTTAAAAGTTCACAAAACCTCTGAATGTATCTAGCTTTATGAAATTACAAAGGCTGAACGCATAAATGCTGTTCACAAAATCCCAGTATACTACAAATAGGTGGCCTTCAATGAAACTTGGGAGATACCTCTCAACAACTAGAAAAGAATGGGGTTTTTTCGTGGCAAGTGGTAAACTTCAGAACCTCCTGCCACAGATGATTGCGGTGGCAGAGATCCAGCACATACAAAGAAAGAGATAAAAAAAATGCATGGACAACAGATCTGTGAGAAGGTGGTAAGAGACTGACTGGGCATATGAAACAACCAATGAGCAACTTGCTGCTGTTGAAACACTGTGGGAAATGCACTGCAGAGCCACAAGGTTTGTGCTCTCTAGTTAAATAGGTTCTTGTATTTCCACTGCTGAAAATTAATATTAACTAAATCAGGTAAAATTAATACAGGAAACTTCTTGCAGGAAATTAATACAGTGAACTTAGTGATAGGCATGTCTGTCCTTGCACAGTTTCAAAGTAAACAATTTGTCATTCTTGTCTCTAACTAGATTTTAAACTCTTACAGATCTTGGCCTTTGGCCTCTTCTGGGTCTTTTGAACCTTGCCTGAGACTTGAGACCCCAGTTGTGATGGGGGAACACTTCAAAAATTCAATGAAGAATGCAATTCAGCCCCTCCATCTTCACCTTAGAAGTCCCATCTCTCTCTCTCTCTTTTTTTTTTCTTTTCACGATGATGATGATTGATAATGTGTACAAGTGTTTGCAGAGCTTTTTGCATCAAGATCAGCAATGGAAAGATTGAACCCAGTACTATTTTCAGAAGAACTTCTTTCAGCACAACACCCTTCCTTTTAGAACAGTTCATCTTTTATTTCTTTGTGTCCTACCTACCTATTTCCGTTTTTCAGCTCCTGGACTAACTCCCATCCTTACCATCTTAACAAATAATTTTGAAAGTGGCACTGTACCAAAAGCTGTTCTGAAGTCATGACAGATTAGATCTACTGAATTTCCCTTGTCTGGAGAATCAGTTATCTTATCGAGAAAGCTATTGGGTTAGTCTGGCATGATCTGTCTTTGATGAACCCAAGATGCATTTTATCCTATTTTCCAATCTACTACCTTTCCTAGTTATTAATAGAAAGTTACATTGGACATGATGTGCACTTCAACTAGTTTCATAGTTAACTTTCTTACACCTTGAAGTACACCAAAGAATAAATCCCCTAACAGTGTAAACATATAGCGCATTTCTTCGACTATAAAAAATTATCTCTTGAAAATGACACATTGCTTTTGTGACTCATGACTTGCATATGTTACTAATTTACTGAAGAAATATAAAGCCTTTAAGCTACCATAAAAAGAAAAATATATGTGAACTTGAAATAAAGTATTTTATTGTGTTAATGGGAGACTTCTTACTTGGGCATATAAAGACCTCAAAATAAAGAATGAAATTGCTCATAGTTAACCTGGTTATGTATTTTCCCTATTTTGAAATGCTTACTCATGCTTACTGGAGCATTCATCAATCAAAAAAAAAAAAAAAGCTACATAGAAATGTTTGTTTGTTTTCTCATGATTTTGGAAATGTGGAGAGTGATTCAGGTACCAGAGCATAGATGCCTCATGGCATTTTAGACTCGATAGGGAATTCTGGCTTGCCTCTAGAAGCTATTCTGAAAAGTGCAGATGTCCACCGGTTTCATGTCAAATCTACTACATTGTGTGCATGCTCTCAGTCCAGACAAGCTCCCACAGTGAGCTTGTATGTTTAGCCACCAGAATCATTCCAGAAACATGGCACATTCCAAATAAATTATAACAAGAAACTTACGAAAAAAGTTTATCATTAATACAATGCGTACTGCTTAGTACAAAAACCTTTAGAACAGTCATTGTTATAGGTCATGTAATGAAAACTGACATACAAATTGTTTGATTATTTCTGAAAGATCTCATATTAATTTTTAATATGCTCTTTTAAAAGGTACTGAGAAAGTCTGATCTATGGGTAAATTGTGTAACACAGTAACAACTGCCACTACTGCTTTTATACAATCACCCTGGCAAAAAAAACAGGAAGAAAAATTTTTAAAGGAAAACACGAAATAAAGTAAATATTCCTAAAACCCTGTCAGTCTGGAAAAGCAAAGGCCTCTGTCTGGGAAAAGCTGTATGCCATGGCTGAATGATCCATTTTTGGGTATTGATAGCAAAGACATCCATGTCAATCTCAATTGGCATTATAGGGAACAGAGTGGAAGGCATTGTAATTAAGAGCTGTGTTGGCTAGCTGCATACATGATAATTTTGGAGGAGAATACACATTTAATTTTATGCTTGTACTTTATCCCTTCCTTATAAGCAATGTTTCAGTGCCCATTTTAAACAGCATTACTTTTCTGAATTGAAGTCTTACTATTTTAGATCAAGAACCAAATCTTCAGATGCTCTGAATACATCTAACTTCCCTAAAATCAGGGGAGCAAAACTGAACCTTATAAGTCACTCCTTTGGTCTGAAAAAAAATTTAAAAATATTGTTCTAGTCTCTTTTATTTATATTTGCAATATAATTAAAATAATAGCAAATAGTCTATTCCATAATAAATTTGAAATTGGTCAGTTATATCCATGTTATTATAAAGTTTTTAGTTCTTTTATACCCTTCCGTTCCCTTTGAAACATCTTCATTTGAAAAACAGTGTGTGCTTACTTTTAGCAAGAAACTAGACTTAATACATTATTCTCTAATGTTTCTGTACCTGATTTTCCTGATGCCTTTTACTGTAGTCCTTTGAATTGGTGTCAAAGAAAATTGCACAAAGTCAATGTCCTCTAAAACTTAGCAAAGGTAGGAGAGAGACCATGTGTGGCATACCAAATTATCATGCTCATCATTTTAGCAAAAAACAGCATTAGACTATTACAGAAATGGATCAATATTGCAAACTGCATGGTTATGTATACATATATATACACATACACTTGTACATATGTATGCATAGCACACACAGCTGCACTATGAACAGAAACAGTCATTTCTGGTGTGATAAGAGCTAGGTCTCTTTTGTATTTCTCTCACTAAAGTAAAAGTGCAAGTTTTGACCTAGTAAGCAGAAGAACAAGAGAGATCAGAGTGGGGTAATTTTCATATTTAAGTTTCCTCTTTGTGTTTAGAAAAAAATCTGAACTGTGCACAAATACCTGAGATCTTAATTTCTTGCACCTTGAAGAACACAATGTTAAATATTAAAAATAGACAAATAGCCTTTATAATATTTACAAATATTATAGTGATTCACAAAAATATTCTGATGAGTTAAGATACTAAAAGAAAGACTGAAATGATGAATAAAGTAACAGAAAATATTTACATTTTAAAAATCATCAAAAAGCTCCAGATACAATTTTCCTTGATGCATTGTTTGTAGGCTCTTTATTTAGGCTATGAGTCTGTGGAATCCTGTAGGAATATTTAAACTTGTATGAATAGGCCTTCTCTTTCCACATAAGAGTATTCATAAAAATAAGCATGCAGCTAAGAACACCGACTGATGAATAGGAATGACTGCTTGCGATGGATGATTAAGTGCACCCACAAAAATATCTTGCACAAGTTTATAAACTCCCAGTTATAAAAAGTATGTTATTTAGCATATGTGTTTATTTAATTGGATCTATTTGGACTGTTGTATTGGGATAGACAGATTGGACAGCAAGCACTGCTGAAATGTAGAGCTTGTAATTCAATAGGGATTTAGCCATTTGAGACACAACAATATAGTGTGGAATCGTAGGTTCACAGGATATTTCAGGCTGGAAGGGACTTCAAGAAGTACCTTGTCCACCCCTTTTGTCAAAGCAGGGTCAGTTGTGAGATCAGATCAAGTTGCTCATGTCTTTATCCAGTCAGATCTAAACCTCCAAAGATGGAGACTGCTCAAGTCAGTTGCAGTTCTTCACCGTACTCATGAAGAACAATTTTTCCTTATGCCCAGTATCAGCTTCTCTTCTTTCTGCTTACCCTGATTTTGTCTTGTCCTCCCAGGATGCATCAGTGTAAATAACCTGCCATTGTGTTCCTAGCTGTTGACATACTTATGTTTCTCCTGAGGTCACTCTGTACGACTAAAAGTGTTGGGTTTTTCCTCTTTTTGTAGTTTCACTCAAGGGAAGTTCAGCCCGAGTAATTCAAACACACTATCTCAGTCAAGTGAGGCAGTGAAGAGAAATCCTATGCTAATATTGCCCTTTATCATTCAAGGTAAATCTGCATGGTACAGTGGAGAGATTGTTGTATATATACATATATATGACCTGACTTGAAATGATCCAAGATACGTGTTAGCTGTAACACCAGCCACAGAAGTTTATAGCTGATGTACAGGATTTGTTGAAAACTTGCCTTTTGTGACTTGAAGTTCATCACTTTGAGGTCATTTTATATATATATTGGAACTGTTTATTCAGATTTCTGAAAATACTATCCCTTGTTATCTTAAAGAGAACAATATTTCTTTCCCTTTTTTGTTTGTTTATTTATTTTAAAAAATATTTTTATGTTTATTACTCCATTAATATGATACTTCCGGCTTCTCTGTCAAGTTTTGTCCAAAAAAAAAAAAAATCATTTGTTCATAGTACAAAGAATTTTCATAGTACTGAAGAATGTCTGATGTCTCTGTCTTAGGTGTTGCTTTCATTATCACCCTAAGGAGTCATTCAGATTCCACAACATAGGCAGTCTAGTTTGAGCTTGAGTAAATGTGTCAGGAGGAGCAGAGTGTTTTTCTCCCTCTGGAATGTAGCTAAATGTGAAAGTTAAATGTAAAGTTCATTACAATGCAGAACATGAGTTCAAATGAGTTAAGAAATCCCACTTTTTTGCCTTGCACCCAAGTGAAATTTTCCTGGTAGAGAATTCTTTTTTCACTGTAATGATTAAAGCCCAAACATATCATCGAAAAGTGAAAGCCTTCTTGTGGCTTTTTTGGGGTGCTCTTTTGTTCTTAACTCTTGCAGAAAACCTCTAGGATGAACAGATGAACAGTGATGTGAAGGACCTAGTTTTCATACTGCACAAGACTTCAGGGAGTTTGATTTCAAAAAAAGCCCCTGTTGGTTCCAGGGACTGGTGTTGTAGTCTGCCAGGTCCTTTATGGAGTCTATCTTACAGTGAGATTTTATCCAAAAAAATTGCAGCTTATGGTACATGAGAACTGTCTGTGATATGAACAAATGTATAGTAAGTAGGGACAATTAGGAAATTTGGTTCAAAACAATGTAATAAAATGCTAATGTGAAAGCATCTGTCAAGAACAGAATTTCAAGAACAGATAGGGGATTTAGGAGCTAATGCACAAAACAATAAAATTCACATATTTTATTAATTTTAAAAGGAAACTTTAGAATATTAAAAGTAAAAATTAAGAATTATCTATATTTCAATTTATTCTCTTACATCTTTATGCAAAAATATAATGTCGAAAGCCAGGAGATGGCTTGCAAATATCTATGGTGGTGCAAGTTGTATTGTCTTGTTCATATTTCTGAAACAGATGGAAGACATGTCATATTGTGTTTGGTAGTAACTCACTTTAATTATATTGACTCCAAATTAAGAAAGTTATAGCCAATTAAATTATTTACGACATGTAAAACCGCCAGATTTGTTCTCTTTTTAGTAAATGTTTAGCAGTTACTTTAACAATGAGAATCAGAGTTCCCTTAAAAATGCGTAACATCACTAATTTGAACTCTTTCTGATACAGTTATTTCATAGATATTTCCAAGAACCTGAAAGAAAGACATTTAAAATTCATACTCAAAAAATCTTTTGGCATTCCCATGCAGAATTATTTTGCTGCTACCTACAAAGATTGCTGCAGCCATAGAGGCAGAACCTTACATGCTTTTAATGTTACATGTTTTACAGAACAATTGACAGAGTTGTTCCTGACTACACCACAGAATACATCAGAAAAAGTTCTAGAAAGGCAGCTGAAGGAAGGACAAAGAAGAAAGCCTCAAATTGCTCTGACCTCTAAAAAATAGATTCAGCAGGGAGAAAAGAAAACTATATCTTTGAATAAAAACAAACATTGTGAACATTTTTTTTCATTCCAGTCATCTGAAAGCTAGAAGGGAAAATTACTATGCATTCTTTCTGGATGAAAAAATCAATACTCCCATCCAAATTTTGATGTATCTCAAAATTTTTTTTGTGAATTTAGCTATACAAAAGCTGAGTTCAATGGAATTTTATTTTATTTGGTGTTCATTTGTTTCTAAGCAATCTTGGGGAATTTTTTAATATCATTTTTTCTTTCGATTTTTAACAAAGTAAAGCCTTTAGCTACAGGGAAAAGCTATCTTTGATTATTGCCAACATACTCTTTTCTTGGAAATTTTATTCCACGGGATTAAGTTTTATTGTCTCAGGCAAATAATTACAGTTAATTTTGTATCAATAGTCACAGTCTTCTGAGGCACTTGTAACAAGATCACAAAGGCATTATTTTTCACATCTTTCCCCTACTTAGGCTTAGATTCTTCACATTTAGCTTCCTTCATACCTAGGACTCTCAAGTTCTCTGCTGGGATATTTGAATAAATGCATGATTACTTAGAACTAAGAAAAGCATGGCAAACTCTTTGCAAGAGAAAAATATTTCTTGCAGTGGTTTTAGCTTTGAGTAGTATTGCATTAGATACTGTAGTTTTTGTTCAAGAAGTGATTTCTAATCAGATCAATGTTGTTGGCTTATAAATAGTCACAGAATCACAGAATATTCTGAGTTGGAAGGGATCCACAAGGATCACTGTAGTCCAGTAAGGAAAAAATGCTACAATGACATTTGGAAACAATGCAGTCCAATCATAAACTCTTTGTAAAACACTGATCAAAGATGTTCAACGTATATTTTCTGGGTTTGTTTGCTTGTTTCTATTAATAGTGTTGTTGTGATGAAAATAGGAAGTCTACTTCTTAAGGCACTTGTGTGAAGTACCTTTCTGTCCATCATCAGTGTCACTGTGATGTCATAAAACCAGCTCTTTTAGTAGGAAACCAACAAAACTAGTGCATGAAGCACCTGGGGGGAAAAGGTAAATGGGTCAGATACTCAGCTACACCTGACCTGTGGATGCAGTGAAGGCAGTCTTTCAAAGCTTCATGTGACCTCCTAGTCTCTTGAAATTTCAAGTTACAAAGAAATAACTCTATCTTATATTAAATAAGGTAGATATAAAGACTTCTGTGAAACCTTTTTTTGGAGGATGAAACAGTATCACACCCTCTGTTCCATTCCCATCAGTGCTACCAGCAGCAGTGAGATGTTTAATGAAGATGTGGTCATACCAAATCCATCTGTATTATACTAGTGAAGAACTGCCCTAAATTATCTCCTAGCTATCTTTGGATAAAATTGTCTCATTATTTTTAGATAGATATTTGAAATAAAGAGAGGCAAAATGAAAATGCAGAAAATATCAAGTCAGGGTAGATACTAATGACAATGCAAGATACTAATGACTCTATTTTCCTTCAGAAAAGGCATCAGTTCTGGAAAGTACTTTCTAAGATATATTTAATTTTTAATGAAACTGGATGAATAGAAATATCTTTTGGTTCACAGATTTTTATACCTGTGGGCCAATAACATAGCATTATTGTACATAACAGCATAATATTTTTTACACAGAAATTCTAGAATCAGGAAAATATTTTCAATTTAAGCTAAAATTATCTCTAGAAAGTATATCTGGTGTTGATGTCACAATTTAATATGACAGACCATCCACTATTGGATGATGCAGAATGAGTTTCCTTTATCATAAGAAGATAAACATAAATCTTCCCGTGTTCTGTGCTCTTTCCCTCTGTAGTGTTCATTCTTCTCTTCTCTGCTTTTAAAAAGTTGTGTGCATATACACTGCTTATGTTTGATACCACATAAACCAACCAAACAAAAAAATTTCACTTAAAGTTTGTACAAGTAGTATAATACAATATTCAGTGTATTATCCTCTTCGCCACATAGGGTCTGTTGGGAGGAAAGGGTTAAAAGCAAAGATTGGCAAGAAGGGGATGATCCGCTTAAATGACCTGGCAGCTGGGAATACCAAGGCCTGGAGAATATCAGTGTGGGAAACCATATATTATGCCTACTGCTGTTTATCCTCTGTCTGTTTTGAGAAGTAGAATTTCTGTGCAGAGATAACATAGGTGTTTACAGAAACTTGGAGGCACTCTCACGGACATGCTTGAGCTCCCTGTTGGGAGAGAGATCAAAGCTCAGAGATCATAAAAAGCACAGGGGAGATCACAGCATGGTGGCAAACTGCGTGTGCATGGGCCCTTGATAATTGGGTGCAAACAGCAGCCCTGCAGCCCACTGGGATTGGACCGAGACTGACGGTGCCTGCACCCTCATTTTGTGTGCCTCTGCTGCCCAGATGTTGTTTCAGAATCCTCCAGCCAGTGAGGAAACTAAATAAATTTACTCTTTGCATTTCAGCCATAGTTTGCTAGTTCTGGTCATCTGCCTGTGTTGATTCACACAAGGAGTCTAGATCCCATGCTCCATAAGGCAGATTCTCTATTTAGCACACTTAAATTTTCTAAAGTCACTGCTCTGGAGAAATAGAAATAGCCAAACACAAAGAAAATAAATTAGGCATTTTGAAATGGAGCCTGTACAGCATCATAGATCTAAAGACTTCAACATCTTATTTAATGGAAAGCTGGTGAAAGAGCTTGGAGACACCACAAAAAAACTTTTGAAAACCAACACAAAAACCCAACACAAAAACTAAAACCAGAATGCATATAAAATAAGGAATAGAGAGAAAAATGAGCTGCAAAAAAAAGTTTATTCCAGTTTTTGTGTTTCATTCAGGAAAGAAGAAGAATACTAGAGAAATGTGTATTTCTTACCACATGAAAGAGACTGGACTGTGATGAACAAATGCAAATAAAAGCCAGTGGCTATCATCACTGTGTTACAATATAAACATAAAAATACTAGACCTGATCAAATGAAACATGCATCTCTAAATATATATATTATTAATGTTTTGATACTGAATATAGTAAAGTATTAAGCCTCATAGTGGAACACACTTCCTAGTAACTTGTTTGAAGACCTTCATATGCTCTACCAAGATCCAGCTACTCTTTTACCATGCAGTCTGTTCGTTCATGGTGAAGGAGCTGAAGATGAGGAAAGTCCTTAAAAAACAAAGAGAAAGATGTATTATCAAGACTAAGAGGCATAGGCTCGTCCAAAGTACTCACATGGGTACTAGATTCAGAAACTAGAGCAGAATGGACCCAAGTCTTTCCTAGGCTGCAGCACATATTTCAGGTTAATTTGATGAGTGCTTGAAGGTTGGATAGTCTTCTACTGCCATACGTGTCGTGGGCAGCTCTGCAGTGATCAAGGGAGAGAATCCCAGTCAATGGCAGTATCGTAGACTGCTAGCTCCTTGGGAAAGCAATTCAGTCCAGCTGAATCATCACTGATGCCTCTTCTGCATTAATTAGCACTGGTAATGATCCAGCAGTGCTCCTGTACTTGAAAGTCTTGTTATTTTTATAAATAGCAAAACGAAGTGTTTTGTAGTTATTAGTTACTACCTTTCATGTTCCAACAAAATGTGGAGTCTTATTCAAGTCAGTCTTTTAGCAAGACTTTTCCCAAGCTCAGCAAAAATCTTAAATAGTGTAATTGTACTGAGATGCCTGAAAAGTTAAGGGCCTATTAATCACAGACAACCTATATGATTATCCTCCATGAGGTTTTTTAGTCTTTTCTGGTCATCCTGGGGATGTGTCTGACCCTGGTTCCCCTCACTGGGACTGATTCCAACTCCCACGTTCAGGCTGGCAGCCTCGGCTGTCCCAGTCCCCAGAAAGGTGCCCACCACACGCTGCCCTTTCACCCCCCAGTAGGGCCTTCATAGCCCAAGAGGGGGACAACCCCATAGTCCAAGGGAGCCCCTGACATTTGCGATGACCCGACTGTGAGTGCAGACATGGACGGAGGGGTCTGCGGTGGACTGGAAATGGAGTGACCAGGTCCAGCCAGCCTGGGTTTGTAAAACCTGATGTCCCTCTCTGACAAGGTGACCTGCTTAGTGAATGAGGACAAGCTATGGGTGTTGTCTACCTGGACTTCAGTAAAGCCTTTGACACTGTCCCTCACAGCATTCTCCTGGAGAAACTGGCTGCTCATGGCTCGGATGGATATACTCTTCTCTGGGTAAAAAACTGACTGGATGGCTAGGGCCAGAGAGCGGTGGTGAATGGAGTTACATCCAGCTGGTGTCCAGTCATAAGTGGTGTGAATCTCCAACCCTGGAGACTTTTACAAGACATGTAGGCATGGCACTTGGGGCACGGTTTGGTGGTGGACTCCCCAGTGTTAGGGTAACTGTTAGACTCGGTTGTCTTAGGGGTCTTTTCCAACCTAAATCATTCTACAGCTAGAGAACCATATAACCTACTGTTTCATTAGCTGAGAATTGCGGTAATACTTCCATAAGGGTTTGTTAACAGAGGTTTTGTGAATCCTAGAATCTTGCAATGAAGTAAAAAGAGGACTCATTTTTTACCTTAAATACTTGGAGTTGTCACTAAGAATGCTGCTTGTAGTCTTAAGATTTACAAATTTTTGCTTCAGGAAGATCAGAAGAAGAATACAATCTAATACTGATTGTTTTTATTTTGTTTTAAGCAAAAGGCCTAATTTCCATGATATATGTCCTTTATTACAAGTGGAAAATGAGTAGTTTACTTGTCAGTTTCATCTAAAGAACGTTCTATTTTCTTCAAGAAATGCTTGAAGTCAGTTTTCATCACTTCTGATTTATTCCACACCATTTTCAGCCTAATCTGTTAATTAAACTTGTCCTTAAACCACATAATTTTGGGAATTCTCAGACCACATTTTTAGGGTTAAAAAGTCCTAAAAGTAAAAGGTAGAAGTTTCTCATTCACAGACCAAGAACTAAATCCTATTTAGAAAATTTTTACCATCACAATTTTGTACAGTGCAAAAGCACAGGAGATGCTGAAATAAGCCCTCAGATAAGCCAATTGATGCAAAACACATGATGGCCAGGATCCTGAGGAACGTTGCTCATGCAGAAAATTAGTCTGAATTCCTCTTTCAAAAAAGTTATCTCATTTGCATAACATTAATTGTTCTCACTCTATTTGCTTCCATCTCCTGCAGTGCAAAAATTATGCTGATATGTCCAGTTTCTGTCACCAGTTTTCTGTCTTACTCAAAAAGGCAAGCCAAAAATTATTTTTAGTTTTGATCCATTTGTTCATGGAGTTGAACATCGGCGAAGTTTACCATAGCTGTAGTTAGAGGAGAGAACTGGTTAACCACAGTTCAACTATTCCTGCAATAATTTTCTTACACGTGGATTAATCAATTCTATGCCAACCTCTTTGAATGGTCCCTTACCTTTTACTGATAGGTTGACTCTGGAAATCAATGCTGTCAATGTTTCATAGAATCATAAAAAACATGAAATGGTTTGGTTTGGAAAGGACCTTAAAAATCATCTAGTTCTAACTACTCCATCAGGGCAGGGATACTTTTCACTAAACCAGGTTGCTCAAAGCCCGTCCAATCTGTTCTTGAACACTTCTAGGGATGGGGCATCCACAACTTCTCTGGGCAACCTGTGCCAGTGCCTCACCACCCTCAAAGCAAAGAATTTCTTCCTTATGTCTAATCTAAACCTACCCTCCTTCAGTTTAAGGCCATTCCCTTTGTCCTATCATAACATGCCATTGTAAAAAGTTCCTTTTCAGCCTTTTTGTAGGCCCCTTTTAAGTACCAGAAGGCTCCTATAAGATGTCACTTTACAGCACATAATATCAACCACAAGGACATCCTCATGCTATTGATACTGCTAAAAAATAATTCAATTTGTGATCAGCGGTACCCCTGTATTTAAATTTTCTTCACTGTCTTTTTCCTCAAGCCTCATGATCTCTACCCCTCAACACCGTAGAGGAGGTTCAGGTGTAATGTAGCATCCAGAAGAAAGTAAAAACAGAAGAAATACAGATATCACAGGAAGTACATGCCTCCCCATGTGCTCACTCCAGATCTATACCCTTTCCCAGTAAGGAAGCCTATGGGAAAATTTTTATCTGAATATGATCACTTGTTCTGGGTTGGATATTGTTCCCCATGCAATTTAAAATGCTGCAGCTGATTTCTCTTAACTCGGTGTATCTTCCAAGGGTTGATTTATCGTTATATTCAAGTTCTTACAGCCGTCATAACTTGACAAACCCCAGAGCCTTCACTCAAAATAGCACTCTAGGGTAGCAACAAATGGTCAGGTACTGGAGAGATTGGTTTTGGGTTGGTTTTCTTCTTTTGGTTGGTTGGTTGGGTTTTTTGTTGGGGTTTTTTTATTATTATTATTTTGGTCACAGAAATAGCTACTTTATTCTATTGAAGGCTTAGAACTTGTAGACTCCGTTCTCTACATAGCCAGTGGAGAGTAGTTTGTGCATGTAGGTTAGATGCCTAACTGCATATTAGGAATACCTCAAAATATGCTTTTACTACAAGAAGGATGATTATTCCTTCTGTACCTATTATTTAATTGAAATGTATCTGGAAAAAATGATGTGGGGCAAAATCCTCTCTATTTACTGGCTCTATAATTTTACCAAATATAGTACTTTGAAAAGCTTTGACAGTGTATTATTTCCACGGACAATTTGTGCAGCTGCAATGAAAGAGGCTTCCTCACATTAAAAACTCTGCATTCCTTGATCTTATATAGTCCTAAAGATGAATACGATAAAAAACTTAACTCCTCCTTGTTCTTTTGTTGCTTTCAACTTATGAACTGTTTTCAGCTGATAGAAATAATTTATAGCCTAAACTGAGAAAAGTGTTGGCGGGTGTGTGTGCGCGTGTGTGTGTATCTTCATGGGGAAAAAAAATTAAAACAACACCACAAACAAAAACCCCTCCACTTTTGGTGAAAAAGTCATTATTTAGATAAGACTGGATACTTATTATTTTGTGATATACTATATCTTTGCCTAAAAGTCCCTTTTTTTCCCTTTTTCTTTTTTTTTCATCAAAAAGTGACCTGTTCTGTTTCATATATGAAAGGTGCACATTAAAAGAATATGAGCTAGCAAATATCTTTACTGAAGCACTGTTGGCAGCCGAGATCACTGACAACTTCCTGGCTGTGATTCATAATCTATATTGGTGCCTTTGAGACAGCAAGCTATTGATTTTTCCCAGTCTATAATCCAAGACCATATACACAGCTTGTTAGACATCTGTGGGAATATAAACTGAGTTTTGATACAATT
Organism: Lycocorax pyrrhopterus obiensis; assembly: GCA_014706295.1. Taxonomy (NCBI): domain Eukaryota; kingdom Metazoa; phylum Chordata; class Aves; order Passeriformes; family Paradisaeidae; genus Lycocorax; species Lycocorax pyrrhopterus. The sequence goes on from JACSVZ010000002.1 coordinate 121,714,659, forward strand.
TAGGGAGCTTCTGTTAGCAGGGCACTTAGTTTTTGTCTTTGAGAAAATCTTTACACATCTGTGTAATCTTGAAGAGATTTTTAACAGATAATTCAATACAGTTTGGGTTGTTTCTTTTTTTTCCCCCCTTTTCGTAAACTGCTTTCCTGAGTGTAACACAAGTGAAGCAAATTTTAAGTGGGCAATTATCACATATAAGGAATTCTTTCTAATGCTATTATAGTTTTTCTCTTCTTTTTATTTCCTTTGATTTTTTGCAACTATAATTTGGAAGTACTCCTGGTTTTTCATGTTTAATATCTTGTCCATTTTATCTGTCCTTCCCAGGAAAACATTCCTGTCTTTACTGTGATACTTATGGTACACTTGCATAAATAACATTCAAAAAGAAAAATCATTAACTGCAATGCAGTTCCTCCACCATAAAGGATATTAGATAAGTGAACTAAGATTCTGCAAAAACTACACATAGCTAAAAAATATTTTTGGGTTCAAGCCACACTCCTCATTTATTAAAGGAACTACATTTAGTGTTAATTTTCTGTCTTCAGAGAGTCAGCTAAGGAAAAGGAAGAGGCTGATACAGTTTGAAGCTTATGCAATAATGTAGGAATGCCATAGGGAACAGGCTTAATATGTGTTCTTTTAAATATTATTTAATATTTGTCCAAGAATACTGTAAGGGTTACCATGTAAGGAGAATAACACTGACGTACTTTGTGGACTTCAGATGATAGAAATATCGCCTTGCATGTCATCACATTGCATGCTAGGTTGGAAGGTTAGGAAAATTTTTACCCTGCCTCCAAAATCAAAATAATGCATTCTTGGCTATATGTGAAGTATAATTTAGCTAAACTTGGATGATCCAGAAACCATATAATCAGAAAGAGGTAATTGCTTGTTTTGTTTTAAATGATAGATAAATTTTCTTAAACAATAAGGAGAAAAATGTTAGGATCCATATATACATAGATATTAGAAAAATTTTTTACTAGAAAACTGGACTAATTTTCATAAGTAGAAAAAAAACCTTTATATTATAACATGAAACAAAATCTCATTGATGTAGACTGCTTCTAAATGGACTTTTTACAGAGGACCATTTCAAATTTGAAAATAGTTTTTCGTAAAGGTTTTTTTTTTTTTTGACTAGTTCATTTATCTACAACTTAATTGGTTTCCAGGAAAATAAATTAAGTTTCTAATTCTCTGTATGTTTATACATTTCTCAACCTGAAGATCATGAGTAAATCAACTGAATTAGTATTATGCTTTAAGTTAAACAAAAGACAGTGGTTTTGCAAGGTCAAAGATAATGGAATGTGGAAAAAGTTAGAAATCTAGAATAGATTGCATTTGTTAATTTTGGTTTCAATCAGATAGCATATTAAACAACATTGCTTCCCACTATTTGTCTAATTTTATAGTCATATTTAAGTTGAATTATTTACAGAAAATCTTTAAGTAAGCCCTCCTCAATTTTTTTTTTCATTTATTCTATGCTTAATTACTGTGTGGGAAAATCTTACGTCTTCCAGTCTTTGTCTTTCCTACTTTCGTATCCAGACAAAGCAGCTACAAGAGAAAATCCAAAGAATTTGGTTTTATACTTCCAACACTTCTAATGTCAAGAAAAATATTTGTGATTCATTATTTCTGGAAATCTGAAAGGATTTTGGATCTATTCATCGTCTCAAAAAATGTGAGAAACAGATCATCCTTGCCCGTATCACAGGATGGCAAAGGAAGAATGAGCAGACGCTGTGGTCATTAGCACTCTAGAAAGGCATGTGATGATAAAAATGACAAAGTAGGAGATGGAGCACAGTTATCAATAGCAGATAACACAGTTTTACTAAACATACTGCTGTTCTTGCAGTAAGTAGTTCAAAGTTGTTCTACCTACATACAGGTAGATAGCTCAGTAAAGGTTCATCTCACTCAAGTTCAGATGCAGTTTTAAAAGTGATTACATAATGTAGAGAAATGTCACTGCTTAATGCATATCTAGGTCTGCACTCTTACAGAAAGGCTGGAGACAAATGTTCCTTCGTTATAATTTTCCATCTGGAATTCTACATACACAGCTATACAAAAGACATAGAAATTGCACACTGCCCTGTTAGTTGCCCTTTCCTATCTTCTGAATTCAGTATTGTAACAAAGGCTATTTTCCCAATGTGAAAGTAAATGTATGATTATATTCAAATCATACAATGTGAGGGACAAGTATTTCCATCTTTATTCTCTTATTACTCAGCAAAACTTGCACTCCCCCTTCACTCAACTCCCTCCTACCATCTGCATACTGCAATAGTCACAAGCTATCTTTTAATGAACATCATAGGGTAAAAAATAAACACATATTATGAGAGTTCATTTTCACGTTTAGTTATAGGAAAGGATGAGAGAATGCTAACTAAAATGCATACATTGTACTTTCATCCAGAGACAAACTCTAGAGGTCAGTGGGTGTAATAAAACTCCAGTGTCCCTGGTCAGGGTATTATAAATGCTCTTTCTTTCCTTCAAATAAGAGTATAAGTCCACACAGAGAAATGTATTCAATGCCTGTACGACACCATTGTAGGCTGAAATTGTGCAAGCTTTTCAAGTGCCTATACCTCCATTTTTTGCCTTTTGCTAGCTTTTAATACAAATCTGCCTTTATCCTCAGCTAAAGTAAGGGAGTAAGTTCTAGAGTAATAAACCTAGTAAATTATAATTCCTCTTATTTTTAGGACCTAGAAATCAGCACAGAGCAGAAACTGGGCAAACCCACTCTACATAGGGGTACAATAGGTTGTACAGATCATGAGGTACATCCCAACAAAGGGAATCACAGCATATGATTATGACTTGGAGTTGCAAATGGGTGAGACAAAGGACTTGCTGTTCGGAACGCCCTTTTTCAAGGACAGTCCTGAGGGCCAATTGCCTTGCAAGATGCATATTTCTAAGAATCAGGGAGAGAGAGAGCAACAGTGACCACCCGTGTCAATGAAGAAAAAGTATATATAGGGGATAGGGTATATATTTTTCCAATATCTGAAAGCCCAAGTATGTTTTCAGACTTTCTACTTATTTAATTGAGAATGAGACAGTGTCTTCCAAGGTAGCTGAAAAACACTGAAGGGGAATTTTTGGAAACTTGTGAAGGCCTTCCTGATTTGATAGAAGTAGGTAATGACCTGTAAATACATATTTCGAATTGGATGGCTTTTTATACATCAAAAATAAGGGCATCAAAAAAAGGGCATCAGTCCCTTAAATTGTCACCATATAATCATATAAAAATGGAGAACTTGAAATATTTACTATAAATAACTGAAACTTGCTATTTCAAAGTTGTCCTTAGTAGCCTATTGTATGGCAAGACAAATTCAGTGAGACTTTATCACTCTTTCTGTGAGAAATAGAGAAGCATGTTTCATAACTCTTTTTAGATAATTTCAGAACTTCTGTATTTAGTGGATTTAAATTAGATCAACTAACATTAGAGAACCTCTAATTCATTTAACCTCTTCTTCCAGAATAGCATTTGTGTTATCTGCAGATGAAAAACATATATAAGGAAAAATGAGAATGGGAATTTTTTTAATATATATTTTTATACCAGCAACAAGAAAACCAGCTTGTGAAGATCAGCCATCTCTACTTTAAGGATGGGTGATTATTGCTCCTTAATCTGCTTTATTTTTCTCAGAAAATATATTCTGTATTCTTTCCTCAAATATGAAGAAAAATAAAGGGTCAGAGTCCACAGGGCTAAAGTGCAGACGACAGATTCTTAGATGAGCAATTATTTCAATGAAACATTAGAATATTATTTTTTTCCCTACCAACTTCCAGAACTCCTATTTACTTCAATGGTAGCTGCAGGTGCCGAAAATCTATTTGAATAGTCCATACTGATTTGAAATTTTGCAGTGGCCTGTCTCTCACACACATGCTCACACATGTTCCTCTTTACCTTTCTCTCTTTGTCCCTCCATCTGCCCAAGATTAAGACCAATCTTGCCAGACATGGATACTCTTATAGTGGAGATATGAAAATTACAAAGAAGCAGTTAAATGAACCAGGGGGAAAAAGAAAATTAAAATAAATTTGAAGTTCTTATACTGCTTTTTTTTTTTTTTCCCCAGAACTTTTAAAAATAAAATGCAACCTTATTATGAGGAGCTAGATTTCCTAGAATATTAATCAAGACTCAGGGTACATGCAGATGACTGAATTCTTTTAGAAGCACCTCTAATGCATTTTTAGAAGGGTCATTGTGTTTTACAATGTAACAAAAAAAAAAAGAAAAAAAGAGAATAAATCACATTTTTACTATACTTGAAATAAAAATAGGCAATTGGAAATGCATTGTAAACAGGATTATTCAAACTCAGCTTGCCTTAAGATAGAAACAGCTTTTAAGCAGGCTGTTACATAAAGGTCCAGTATTTCTGAGATTTTTATGAGAGTAATCTAATGCATTGGTCAGACAAGGTTAAGAATAATGCCCTTGCAGTCTCCCTAGATACAATGATAGTATTTGATGTGAATAAAAAGGCTACACTTTCTGGGTGTTGGTGAAACTGAGCTGCACAGACATCTATTTGGAGATTTGGTTATGAACTTCAATATTCCTCAGGAAAAAATAAAATCACATAAAATTTCCACAGTCTTTTTGAATCTTTTTTTTCCCTGAGTTTTGTACTTATGCTTCGTTGTCCATCTTTTCCTCCTTTCTCCACATTAGCTTTCAAAACACTTCCTGAGGCTTTTAGAAATGTCGTAAACTTACTGTATCATTACTGATGCACACAAACAGGAACATAAATGAATACTGTATGTGGATGATATTCTTCTTTTTATAACCCATCCTGATATTTCAATCCCAGCTATTACACTGTTCATAAATCAGTTTGGGATCCTCTCTGGCTTTAAAAGTAATTATAATAAATCCAAAGATATGTTTATGTATAGGAGGCCAATTGAACCCTTTGCTTTTCAGTTTCCATTTAAATTGGTCTCCAGAGGTCTTACCCGAGGTTATTTATTCCTTTTTCTTTAGATCTGCTGTACAGATTTAATCTTGCTTCTCTGCTTTGTAAAATTCAAGAGATGCTGTACAGGTGGTTTTCGTTCTTTCTTTTTTTTTATCAGGGGCAAGAGCTGTCATTAATTAAAAACAAAATGCATTTTGTGTTTTTCTCTGATAATAAATAAACTAAGATATTGTGAAGACTGGTTTAAGAAATGTTTCTAGGTGCCTTGAAAGCAATTGCCCAACTCATTTAGTTACTTTAATGCAGAGCAAAAAATGTTAGTCTGCTCTGTAATTCTTCCTTTTGCCTGACTGTTAAATATAATTCAGCTTCTAAGTCCTTTCTTTCTGCATCTTTCTGACTGATTAAATTCCCATACAGGAAACATATCAAGGTAAGTTGGCATGTCAGTAGGTGTGGATCAGAGCAACAGAACTACATGGCTGGAAAGCTTTGTCTGATCACAAAGCTACTCTGGTTTCACAAAGCTATTCTTCCAGAAATGCAGCAAATGCCAGAGTATCTTGAAAGAGGTCAGCTGAGAGAGAAGATGCAAATCTTAGCAATGACCTGTTAAGAGCAATGTAAAAAATAAGGGAATTTATTTCACGAAACATAGACCTGAAGAACACCCTTCCACAGCATTTTATTTCACCTTTTTCATTTTATCTCCATTCCCTAAATAAAATGTGAGCCACATGTAAAAATCAAATCTGTGAGTGAAAATGTCCCTTTTCAAATATAATAACTCATCAAATAAATATCAAATATTTCAAATCCTTTTCGCTGTCTTTGCAGGTGAAGCATATAACTTAATCTTTATAAGAGAGATAAAAAACAGTGCTTCATATGCTTTGATTGTGAAATAATTTTCACCGTAAGAAACCATACTTCAACAGTTTGATGTTACAGAAATGGGCATGTGAGGAGGGATATTTATGAGGAACAGTACTGTGCTGACCTTAGTATGCATCAAGCCTTTTTATGTCCAGGAGCTGCCAGAACAGGGAGAGGAGAGGGCAGTTTTTTTGGTTATTGGGGTTTTTTTGTTTGTTTGTTTAGGGGTTTTTTGGTGGGGGGAGGTTATGGGTTTTTTTAAGAAAGCCCTGAAAGACATGTAATTAATCAGGTGTCCAGAAGCTGTGGCTTTAAGAACACCTCAAGTTATAAACAAAGGTAGAACAAAATTTTCATATACTCTTCCGGAAAATGGGAGTTTTTCTAGAGATTGAGATTGTAGAATTAAGAAATGCTGGACGCTAATGTAAGCTGAACCAGAAAACCAGACTAGAAAAAAGGGCCTACCTGCAAGGACCAGATAAGCAGTTTAGCTCAAGAGCTTTCATTTAATCTCTCACTAAAAAGATTCAAGTTTTCCCTCTAAATGACAGAGAATGATTGTTTTGATTTTTTTTTCTGTTTCATTGATTTATTTTTTTAATTTATTTTTATGTATTTTCTATTACTAATAGACAGTCGCAAATTTTGAAATTTTCTGGAACATTCATTTGTAAGAGGGTGAAACAATTCCACTTCAGGGTTCAGGTTAGTGCACTGTCACATCATGATGTACCTTACCATTTTTGAATAACCTCACATACTGGCTGGAGAATTGAGATCTATCTGCTACTAAAGGATACTAACCAAACTGGCCAAAATACTTTTTTGCTAATTCAGATCAATAGTCCCAAATGAACCTTTATATAGGACAGTCTTTCCTGGCAATGCACTGCACAAACACATTATAAATATTAATCCCGACTATACAACTCTTTAAAATGAAAATAATGTCAGTGTTCTAGATGGCTTCAAATTTCTTTGCCTTTATCTTTTTTTCTTGATTTGAGATAGTAGCAATATTTCTGTAAATTCTCACCAACTATGTTTTGGAATGCCAGTTTAATATACAGATTTATTAGCTCATCCCATATTCAAGACTTTCCGTAGTCTTATCCTAATCCATTTGTGAAAAATACAGATTGAGTAAAGGACTACTGTGTTTGGACATGCACTAAGATGAATGTCTTCTGAACAAAGTTAAATCCATCTTCAGTCTAACGCAAACCTTTACTTGGACTTCCATCTATCTTCATGGAATCAAACAGGTCTTGCTGGTATGTATTTTGTTTTGTTGGGCTTTTTCAACAAAGAAAAATTAACTTCTTTTCCATTCATTTCCAAATGACTGACATCACCCTCCTCCATACCCCCCCCAATGGAATGAGCTCCTCAAAATCTTGTGCCCTGGATTTGGCTGGGATAGAGTTAATATTATACTTTTGTGGCTGGTACAGTGCTGTGGTTTTGGGATTTAGTATGAGAATAATGTGGATAACACATTAATGTTTTAGATGTTGCTAAGTGGTGCTTACTCTAAATCAAGGACTTCTCTTTCTTGTGCTCTGCCTGTGAGCAGATGCACAAGATGCTGGGAGGGAGCACAGCCAGGACAGCTGACCCAAAGTGGCCGAATAGATATTCCATACCACAGAGTGTGATGTCCGATATATAAACTGGGGAGCTTGGCCAGAAGACATTGATTGCTGCTCTGGGACAGACTGACATTGATCAGCAGGCGGTGAGCAACTGGAGTGTGCATCACTTGTCTTTCTTGGGTTTTATTTCTCTCTCTCTCTTTCTCATTACAATAATTATTTTCGTTGCTGCTATTTTACTTTATTTTGTTTATTTAATTGTTCTTATGTCAGCCTTCAGGTTTTACCTTTTTCCGATTCTCTTTCCCATCCCACTTGGGCCATGGGTGGGAGAAAGTGAAAGAGCAGCTGCAGGGTACTTAGTTGACAACTGGTTTTGAACCACAACAGTCCTTGAAACTGAATTGAGACCTTGAAACTTATTTAGTAAAGTTTCTTTCTTTAGAAGCACACTTTTACAAATGAAGCTATTGACATTTTCCTGGGAATAAACATTATCTCTATAGAAAAGCCTGTAGGATCTTGAGCCTATTAGGTTCTGAGATGCCATTTGCTTTCCAAGTGAATACTTAGTGCTGATTTTGACCTTAGGAATACTTATGAGGTTTACACTCCTGCCTGCAATGGATGCACAGATTTTGGAGACCTTCAGTGTGCTTACCTGTAAGGTTTTTTTAAAAAAAGGAAGGCTAATACTGGGGATTCTCTTTCTCAGGATGTCTTTCTTTCAATTTTTCTTCTGAGAACCCCTGGATATGCAAATCATGAGGCTGTTCTGGAAGGCTTATCTGCTTTGCAAACCTTTTTGGGTAGGAAGGCAGTAATCATTTTTCTGCTGGATATATAAGTAGAAGTTCAAAAATTGCATGGAACTATCTGTATCATTGCATAAGAGTTTTGACGGCAAACAGGATTTGGGGATTATATTCACCTTTGATTGTAATTCGAAAGCTCTCTGAGTGTTGAACATACAGGATTTAATGGGCGCTTCTCAATGTCCTTGGTTCTCTTTCTAAAAGTTTTTACATAATATCTATGTGTGCCCACATATATGCAAATATGTATCTTTAGATTTGGTTGGGTTTTTTACTGTGATTGTGGTCCTCAGTAAAGGGAAATAATTTGACCCAAGTCATACTAGGATCAATGAGAATCATATCATTGATTACTATGTAAATATGTTCAGTTCTCAAGTATCCAACTCTGGTCTCAGTTACAGACACAGTGTTTGGTTGCTGTGGGCTGTCTATCTCTAATTCTCTAATTCTCTAATTCTTGGTCTTTCTTGATAATTTAATTTTTCTTACATAAATCCAGAGAAAAATGTTTTTGAATAAGCATGTTTTTATATGAATACTGGAGATAGTCTGCCACTACAGAGTGATACGTTTCTGAGATAATTAGAGTAATACTAATCAACCTATTTTTTTTTTTTTTGCTTATTCTAGGAAGTTTTCTTGGTATGCATATTTCTGTTTATTCTACCATCGGCAAGTGTGAAAGACAGTCGGGTTAAGTAGACTCAAAGCCATTCTGGCAAAAAAACATCAAGTTGCTGCATGATAGCAGAATTATGCACATGAACTCAATGAAAATCAGACCTACTTTTTAAAAGTGTTTTTTAAATTATTTCCTTAGATGTTTTGAAAGTACATTTCAGAGCTCTGTGTTGAACAGATTAATTAGCTACTATCACCTCATATAATTAAACTTGCCTAGAATAAGGGGTTGCATTTTAAATGTACCTACTTGCACCCATACCATGTTTTAAGCTACGATGTCTCTGAGAAAACTCAGAGTGTTTTGCATGTCTGTGTATAGTTCTCTTTTTTATTTGATACTATGTAGGCCAATATGGAAGGCAACAGGAGGACATGATTCAGAGATGCACATAATGTATGATAATGGACAAAGTTGGGTAAAGCTATTTATCTTCTTTTAAGACCAGGGAAGAAGCAACAGATATAAAGAATATTTAAAAAAAAAAAGGGGCGGGGGGCAGGAAAAACATGTTTTATATCATTCTAAATCTTTGGAACTCCATCGAAAAGATATCTGACTCCTGATTTTGACAGGATTCGAAACCAGGATAAGTCTCTATGATATATTTTACTTAATTAAAAATATTAAGTGTGAATAAACAAACAACTTATTATGAAAATCAATAAGGAAAATAGACTTGAAACTAAGGTAGGATTTCAAGAGAAAATGTGGATTTAGTGGTATATTATCTATGGTATATTATCTATTTCTTTTGCAAAACTGTCAAGATATAGTTACAAACCAGATACAATTTAAATGGAGAAAATTAGGAAACAAATTTATTAGGAGGCAGGTTTTACCTTAGAATTATTGCTTCAGAAATACTCATTGCTGAAAATAAACCTGAAGAAACGCTTTTCCACTTATTATAAGCCTGATCCTTGATCTTGCAGTATGCTGAGGTTTGCTTTTTGGGCTCTGTGCTTTAATTGTTTTGGCTAGCACCATGCTGAATTGCAACCCTGGCCTTTAACTGCTAAGAGGATATAACTCCAGTAAACAGAACAACATATCCATGGCAACCTACAGTTTTACTTCTAACTCTTCAAAACACAAAAAGGTAATTATTTTTTTTCATTATATTTTTATATTCCTATGGCTCATAATAACAGTGATGACCTCCTGGCTGGGCATTTCCAAGCTGTTAATGACAGGCTGAGTTATGCGACCTTGACTTCACCTGGAGCCATTAACTTTTCTATCTAGTCATTAACTGCTGAGAAATGCCCTCCCTTTTGGTCATTATTTCTTATATATGCATTTCTTAAATGGGCATTTTCTGTAACAATTACATGTCAGAGTAATTTCATATTTTTTATTAATAAGTACTATCTTATCTTTGTGTTCAAGCCACAGGGATCCTTTGACATCTAGCAGCTTGCACATCATTTAAGTTTCTAAGGAAGAGGTCGTCATTTATGCACAGGCAAATGGGAGACAGAGGGCTTAAAACGGCACGTTTTACATGGGAGGAAAAATCCTTGCATCGTTTGAGTTAAATCTATGGAGCATATTCAGAAATGCTGAGGAATTCATTTTTAGATCGGGCATTTAGATGTACAATGTATGTATGCCACAATGCCAGCTAGAAAACCCTTAACGTTAATAGTAAAGGTGACCTCTAAGTTATCCCTCCTGACTACTGGATCTTTAGACAAAATGGTTAGTAATTTCACTGGGATTAATTTGCCAGCATTTTGCAGACCCTTATCTTATTTTCTGGAACTCATAGAGGGATCAGAATCCACATGATATATTTCTCTTATCTGTCAGTGCAGCAGCATAAGATAAAAGAAGATTCTTTATTGAATGGATATATTTTTCATTGTCCTTCATACCACAGATTAAATGGGTCTTGTATGATTTTTCTTTTCCTGATACAGCAAGCCATACTTCTGCATAAATAACGTCTGTGTAATTTGAGAACTCTTATGAAGAGCTCAGTAATCAATTTTTTAGATACTGTAATTAGTGGCCTTACCTGGATCAAAAACTAAATGTTGCTGGAGGGGAAAAAGGTTGTGGAGTTATTTTCAAGGGTGAGACTTAGTTGTCTGCATGGATGACAAAGATTATCATATATGCCTACAAATATCAGCAGCAAAGGATTTTTTTTAACTTATTTGTTCCTGTAACCCAGACATAGAGTTATACTTCTGTAAACAATGTTTGTTCAATGAAGTGCTTGGTTCTTTGCATAGGAAAATTCTCTGACAATATCCTTGACTAACAGGAGGTATCTGTCCTATGAAGAGAAAAGAATGTTTCCATGAGATTAAATTTTTTTGTGCTTTTTGCCGTTATCTTATTTAGGTGTCTGGTTTATTAGAGCATATCATCCTAATTTTGTGCGATGGGGGGGGGAGGGGAAGCAGAGAGAGGTGAACAAGGCCAAAAGAACGTACACTAAAGAAGTAAACTCTGCAAATCTTGATAAATGCAACTCCACCAGTAAGTGACAATATAGGTGAAATATTTCTCTTTTAAACTTTTTCCATTAGTTTTTTGACAGGAGTATACTAGTTCAGCTTTAATGAGATTCTAGTGTAAAAACTTCAGGGCTAAATAAAAGAAACAAATCAAAAGGACCGGATGATTGCCATTTAATGTGAAAGAATGAAAGTGCAAACAATCTTTGTATGACATCTAGCTGTGCTAGTCACTGCAGAATGACAGGTAGAACAATTCAAAGTTACTGATCTAAAGATGGAATAACAGCTCATATGTTTGAAGTGCTCAGAAGATGAAGAAATAAAACAGACTCTAAGATAAGACATGGTTAAGCCTTTTAAATTCCATGCCTTATTGTCAGTATCATTTGAACGCTTTTGTACACATTTTTTTCCCCCTCAGAAACTATTTTATCGAAGGAATTACTTTTAAGAGCTGATTTTTATTATTGTCCTCCAGGCTGTATGGTGTGCTTTGTTTTTCAACAAGATGAGAAAAAAATGTACTCAATGAAAAGAATATTACAAGTTTTCTAAGCACACATATTCTATATATGCAGAAGTATGTATTTGGAGTATATATTGTTAAGCTGTGCATTTTAAGTGAGTTCAATAAATCACATGCTAGTTTACTCTACAGGTAGCCTCACTTTTTTAACATGCAGCATAACAAATTTGTTATGAATTTCTGTTTATATTTTCCTTGTCTATTCTTTTCTTGATATTATTTTAAGGCTCTAAGGAAAATCACCTATTCTTTCTTTCAGCAAGCCTTTTTATCAGTGAAATAACCTATTCTAGTTACTGCTGGAAACAATAATCTGTAATTGCTGCTTTCAGTCCTAATTTGGCTTGTCTCTAGTTTTTCATCTCAATCTAATCTAAACCTATTTGAGCAAATAAAATGATATTTACCTCATCCTCTGTTACAAGCTTTCAAGATTACAGGCTTCAGGAAAAATCAATACAAAATACCAGCTTAGCAGCGGGTTTGTGCTCAGAAAGAATGCTAACTTTTCTTTCCTGCATTTTCTGACTCTCTACTCCCCTGGAGTGAAAGCAAACCTTAGACTATAAGGACTGAAGGGTAAAAAAAAAAAAAAAAAGAAACACAAAAACCCCAGCCTTCAATGATGTGTTTGGTTCATGGTTAGTAGCCATTTTTGAACTTACAAGCCGAAGTGCAGTGCATGGTCAAGCTCCTAACCTTTAGCTTCTTCTTCCACACTACACATCTTACAGAGTTCACCAAAAGGAAGGATCTCGACCTCACGGATGATTTTTCAGACTCAAATGCCATCTTCATTTATTATTTATTTGCTCCAAGCAGTTGGGATTTGAGGTATCATCATACCTGACTGACTGATTTAAGGAAGTGGCCACCTCTCTGTGGGGGGATCTCATGAGAATAAAATCCTATTACTTTCCAAAAAGATTACTTCATTTGCTGCCTGGAGTAAGCTTTTGATGAAAACATTTGAATTTTGAGTTTGTAAACAACCAAGAATTCTCAACAGTGGTACCTTTTTTTTATTGTTTTCCTTCTTTCTTTTCTTTTTTTTTTTCTTTTTTGCTTTTTCTTTTCCGTTTTCTTTTTTTGCTGGAAAGGATATCTGGCTGTTTTTTATTTTGCTTTGTTATACTGTTGTTGGACTTTTTGACCAAGAAGCTGATCAACACAAAAATATGTATCTTTATGAGAATTATACTGCACTTATAAACCTTTTCAAATGATTCATTCTGTCTCTTTGTAAAGAAAAAAGTTCTTCCTTTTAAAACTTACATTGGATTTCTCTTTCAATGGCCTCTTCACAGGCTTCCTCTTCCCACCCCCACTTTGTGAATGGTCTCTGATTTGAAAAATTACACATTATTTGGTCTCTCTTTAGACAGAGAAGTGCAAAAAGTTAACCACTGTTTTTATTTCCCCCATAATAGCAGCAGTTGTATCAATGCATTTAGGGGGAAAAATGTAAATAGGATATTAAGACCTATTTTATTCACCTAACTGTGGTTACTAAATTAGTACCCCAGCCACTCTAGGCAGGAAAGTAATCAGTGAAGGAAGATAAGAACCTTCAGAGTGCTTGAGTCTTAGGTGAACTGAACTGCTCTTTGGAGAGACTTTTTATTTTATTTAATATAGATGGTAGCTGAGGTAACCTCAGGTGAATAATCCTAAACTTATTTGGGATAAATCCTAAGTGATAATTTTGCTGCGAGCATCTTCTAAGACACAAGACCTCTATTCCACAGACCTTCTCTCACCCATATAGTATTCTCCAGGAACCCAGAGTGGCTGAAGTGTCTATTAGCTTCGAGTACAACCCTGACAGAAACAACCAAAGCTTAGGAAGAGCAGTTCCTACATGTAATTACTTTATTTTTGCAGAGCAATTTGTTAGATGCAAGTATCTGAAAAATGATTGAACATTATTTCGCTCCACTTGCGTCCAAGATTTGCCAGTGTTTAGGTGAAGTCAAGGCTTTCCTGTATCTCTTTCTCTCCAGTCCTCTTTACCTGTGGTAATGATTTATCCTGTATTCTCAGGTGATTATGTGCCTCCTTTTCAAAGAGAAAATGCGACAGCTTACACTGCTCAGAGCAGTTGTTCCAAGATCTCCCCAGATACTTTTATCACCTACATTCAGCTCACATTTTGAGCCTATATATTCTCAATGAAAACCAAAATAGGAGACATATGATTTTGAAAAAAAAAAAAATGCTTGTATTTTATAACAGTGTGTAGTGGTCTCATTAAGCTTTGTGAAGCTTCATCCCCATTTTTTAATCTGACATAAGAGTAATGTGGTTAAACTGCCTGTGCATCTCTCAGTCATGACAATAACTTTGGAAGTCTTTGACCAATTCAAGAAAATTTGACACGCAGGGAAAAATGCTTAGAATTCTAAATTCAAGTAGTAGGTGGATACTGCCTGTCCTATCCGTATACATAACTCTTTGGACAGAAATGAGGTATTGTGCCATGTTTATCTCAGGGACACAACCGGAACTTTCACTCCCTTTTATCCCTGTGTAATTTCTGATTCCGTTAGCGGTTTTGAAGAGTCTCTTAGCAATTTAGGCAAGATTTACAAATTCATACTCAGCACATTCATATACAATTTTGACAAAAGCATTGAACAAGCTTCTCTGTTCTATTTCAAGAGCCCTTTTACATTTAGTTTTCAGCACTTCTTCTGAATCTATTTGCAGATAAAGCTGGCTGAAATAATACAACCATATAGCACAGTCACAGTTATATCAGCTGAAGGTGCTGCTACATTGGTTGTAAACTCCTAAAAACTTACAAAATTTTCCCTAACTGCTACAGAAAGTATTTGACCATGACCAAATAAATAAAAACTCTACTGGACTCATTAGGCAAGTATAGAGGAAAGTGTACACTCACTGAAAATTATAGAATACTTATTAAAAAAACCTCCAAACATTTCCATGATATCTTATAGCAGAATGATTTCCTATGCTTATAATTTTTAGGAAAAATCAAATGGAGGTGAGCGAAAATCAGCAGAGATTGGGGTTCATCCTGACTGGTCACCTGGATTCTGTGTCAAGGAACGAGGGATGTTTTCTTCAAGGAACTACTGCTAGAACATTAAAACTATTTAGGCAGCTGAAAATGTAGACAGGATGACCCCTTAAGGTTATCTTCCAAAAGCATGGTGTCTGAGGATTTTGGAAGATTCCAGATCTTATTTGTGTATTTAGTACTTTTTTTTTAAATGGTAAAAGAAAGATCAGTGTCACACTGAGTCAGTGATGCAATGGACCAATCTTCAGTTTCATTCAGTTTTGGAATACATTCAAATAGTAGAAACATCACATCCTTCCATATCCCTCTGTAAGATTTTATTCTAGTATAATGACAGTGGTTAGGAGTGACATAGTGCAAACTTCTGTGATGTAATGTAACCAATGAAGAGAAATAGCTGCCTCCTGAGGACAATTCCAGAGCTCTGTATTGGGAGAGACATTTAAATGATATCTATTCACTCCACTGTGCTACTCCAGTCCATTTATTGTAGCCAATTGTTGTTAGTAGTCTTGTATTTCACTGGAAATCTCTTCAGAATCCTGGTATATTTATACAGATTCTAATACAACAGAGCATTATCTTGTAAACCCTCAGTACCCCCAACACAGGAATCAATACAACTACTACTGTAAATGATAACGATACAAATAGGATTTATTGTATTTGTTAACAACGATAAGAGTATTATTAGTAATGATAAGAATAACAAGTTCTCTCAATTCTTAATCATGCATTTATGAGATAATCCTTTAACAACTTGTCAGGGCTGCTTTTTTTTTGGTAAGAAATAGTACTTTTAAAAGTGTTAAAAGTTGCATAATCATAATGATATGACTTCCTCTGAAAAGTCTGAGTTAATAGAAAACTGAAAATACATAGACAAAGGAAGCAGCAAAATTCTTAAGGGCAGCTGCTCCTTCCTCTTCTGAGCAGAGTGACAAGAGAAGGTAAACAAGATAACAGCAGAAGTTACACCTCCACATCTGCTGAGAAACCTTTGTCTTCCAGAAGGCAGTCAAAACCTAAAATTCTCTGGCAGATGCTGAGAATCAAAACACGGCACCTTCACACTTAAAAGAGCAAACCTCAGCGACCTGTGCCACTGAAGTGATATTTAAGTACCTTTTGGTATCTCACATGAAGAGCTTTGTCTTAATTTTCTAATACTGTCAGATTCTATATTTATTGCAATCAAAGATCATTGGATGTCTTCATGCAGTTTTTTTCTCCTTGAAAGCCTGTTAGGTTTCTCATTTTTTGGTTTTAAATGCTAAAATATCGGTTCTAAAGCCAATTAAAAAATTAGACCTTTGTTTCTGATCCTACTTCTAGTAATTTCAAGGTAGAATTTCCAGGATAAGAATTTGGATACGTCTCACTGCCTTTAGGTGTTGAACCTAACTAATTGTTTCACCTCTCTGAACCTTAAAACGCACAGAATGCCATCACAGACCCTATTTTTTTAAATGAGAGTGCTGCAGTATTCCCACCGCTTTTCACTAGCAAACGCTCTGTCTTTGTGATTTAGCACAAGGATCTAAGCTGCACTTTATTGTTCACCCTGCACGTCCAATTGTGCAATTGCACCCAGCTAAGCACAGTGTGGGTTTGTACCTAATATTAATTAAGTGTAACAGATAACTTATGTAGCCTCTCAGTTCTGAAAGGCTAAATTACATCAAAAGGAAAAAAAGGTACATGAATGGCTTGAAACTAAACACTGTTCATCCATATGACCAGGAAATACTGAAGAAGTAAAGAAGATTTTGGATGCTACACAGTGCAGGACTACTTTGCTCACACGTTCAAATAGTCACGGTCTAGAAGGGAACATGCAAAGTCTTCCCAAAAAAAAAAGTGCCAGACATGATAATGGCTTCTACTTTGCTTTGTCAGCACTAAAAGATTATTTTAATTGAAGTAACGCATTTTCTTTCGAACTTGCTAGGAAAGGCAGCAGGTTGATTAATTTGTTTGGGATATTAGATGTAGGTTTTGTCCCTTTCCATATTTTCAAAAAGTAAACTTCTTGAAACATCACTAAGGAAAAAAAAATTAAAAACAAAAGGAAATTTATGCAGAATGGGTAACACTAAATGAAAATAAGACATTTGGATATTTTTCTTATTAGTTTTCCATTCAGATGGAACTCCTTTTTTTTCCTGAAGTTTGGAATAGTTTATTATTGGATTTTTTTTCCCTGATTCTGTTATTCTTTCATATTTTCTTCTGCTGCTGGGGATTCAGTCTCACCTGGAGGAAGCAGGCATTGAGGTCAAGTTACAGCTTAAAAAACAGAAAAAAGACCAAATAGTCCAAACAAATGCAGAAACTCATAAAGAATGATTTATTAGTAAAATTAATCCCTCCCATTCAGAAATGAGAAATTAATATTAGTAGGAAGAATATGCTTCTTGTTTAAAGGCAATTTAGATTTCCTTAAAGTCAAGATTGTAGAAAACTTTAAATTTAACCATTTGTTTTGTGCATAGTGGAATTTGGATTGAAATTAAATTCAGAATGCTATGCAGCTGTAAGGATCTCACAGTATACATCCTTTTTATATTCTGTATTCTTAGGTTGCATTTCTTGTGCTTGTCAGTGGATTTTGCCAGACATGTTTTCCGTATTTAGTGAATAAATTGCAAATTTTAAAAGTTTTTTTTTCCTAATTTACAGAAGCAATTTCTTTTCAAATTAATAGATACAGCAGAACATTTTGAGTTTAAGAAAATTAATTGTACAATAAAATGAAAGATTTTTCAAGAACTAAGACAACATAATTTAAAATAGTCAGCTTAAGATTCAGAAATATAATTTTGCTTTTGTTGCGGTTGAAAAATGAAGGTTTCTTTTATATACTGTATATCCCAAGATGATTTCAAAGCACTTTCACTTAGAAAAGCTAGCTGCTATTACATATGAATTTTCAAAGCTTGCCAAGGCTTTGGAAGGAATGATGAAAATTACTATTGCACGACCTTCAGGTTTTCTTTGTTTCATAAAAGGCTAAGATAGCATTTTTGTCATTTTTCTTTCAGCTCAGGTCTTTCATCATAAATATCAAAGCATGCAATTATGCCTGCTCATATCCTTCCGTATTCTGCCTGTTTTCTATCCATAGTGATGGTGTTCTCTTTTAGGATACCTTTTTCTTTTGTTTTTCGCAAATCTGAAAGAAGTCCCATGTTTTTGTCGAGTGCCATAAATTGTTCATGAAACGCATGTTGCACTGATTAAAAAGAAGAAGAGTTGATTAAAATAGCTTTTATTCTTTTGTTCTAAGCAAAATCCCAAAGTAATGTTCAAGTGTCAATCCTACCAGGATCATAGAAGACTGATTTGGCCTACAGGTGGAATTTTTAAATAGTGCTCATTGTAAAAAATGGGACAATCTTCTATTAAAATCTCTAGGCTTATGCTAAATTATTCTTATTGTTCCTTTTCATTTTTCAGGTATAACTTGTTGTTCCGTCTGGTTTTGTGGTTTCATGTGGCCAGATCACCAAAGGCATAGAATGCTCATAGCTGCTGTTGCCTAAATTAAGTCATAGTTGCAATATATGTCTCAAAATTAGTATACTGCCATGTCTTAAGTACATCATATGAGCCTCTGTTTGCTTTTTTTGCATATTTATGGATCTATTCCAATTTATAAGCATATTGGCATAACACAGGTGTTATATCTGGCTGAAATAGCCACATGTCATTTCCTTCTGAAATGTTTCTTTTATTTTGCTTTGGGTTTTTCCAGCTACTACCTTAAACACTAATAATGACTTATAAAGTAAAAATAATAAATTCCATTAACTGATTGAAGAAAAAAATTCTTTCATGAGAAACAAAACAGCAAACCTTGGCTAGCGCTTGCAGGAACACACCTCCCCATTTTAGTTTATTATGCTCAGATTTTTATCAAATTTACAATGACACAAGGAATACATTGTTTTCATCAATTTGAACCATGCTGTCACATGAATGTGAACTTACTGGCTATGTCTTAAGTTAAATGTCAAGGGATATACATTTTCCACATAGAATAAAATTGATTTCGAGTTTCCTTTAGTGGTGGTGGAGCAAAAAACCACCTCTGTATTTTTAAAACAAGCAGAAGTGCCCCAGCATGTGTTAATAAAAATGTGTATGCCTAAATAGTAAAAGTGTTACTCATAGTACCTAACGTAACAAATATTTCTAACAATAATAATTTCAACTAACAAAACCTTACTGTTTAGTAAGGTCTGCTGATATAAAATGATAATAAAATTATTAACATTGTTTTCAAAAAAGCTTAATCAATTTCACTAAAAGAACATTTAGGCATTTTGCAACCCTCTTTAAAAAAAGGGAAGAAGCAAAAGGGAGAGGCTGTCTGAAGGGTTTTTTTTGCAGGTAGCTTTTGAAAAGCCCCTTCTCAGCATATAAATACTCCCAGCAAAAACCTCATCATAGTGACTATATGTATCAATGCTGCAGAAGAAAGGAAGATGACACTCACCATAAGAGAGTTCATTAATTCTTAAGACTTCTAAAATATTAATAGGACTTTCAAACAATGTTGATTGCTTATGCAGTGTCCATTCAATTCATTGTGAAGTTGAGATGATAGGTGGAAATTCTTACATTACTATATGTATCCTTCATCCTAAATCAGGGTCTGTACTTGTTTATTTTCCCACACTGAATTATGAGTACGCTCAGAAATTACTTACATTAAAAAAAGACAACAACATGATAAAGTGTCAGAGAGTCATAAACAACGCAGCCGCTTGAGAAACTTTTGAATGGCTGTAGCAACTCATGAAGGATTTTACCTCTGCCTATCTGAAAACCATCTGAAGTAACTTGGTCTTTACAGTGTGTCTATCAGCCAAAAACTGCATTTCAAATGTTAAACATCAGTAGTAAAGGGATCTTATACTGAATAACACTTTAAAATACATTTCTTTCTCCATCCATAATACTTGGATGCCAGAATACTTTAGAGTCTAGCCACAAACAAGTAATACTAAACTTCTTTTTTAATTGGAAGAAACTCCTTAATCCACTTCAGCATTCCTTATGGTTACTATAGAATAGTAATGACACAGTTATTTTTTGCAGATTGTAAATCTATTTCTCTATAAGCATATCATAGTTCATGCTGAAATAACAGCTTCAACTAATAAAAGTTTGGGTTTGCCTTTGTTATGAAAACAATAAAAACTAATTTAAAAGCATGCAAAGTATTAGGAAGATATTCTAAAGTATTCCCGTTTGCCAGAGGCAGATACTATTAGAGACCTGATGCAGGTGTGATATTTATGATCAAGGCTGAAGAAGCCAGACCTTTGTTAATAAAATTAAGGCAGTATTACCATTTGCACGTGTGTAAAGTGTGGGTTCCAACCCAGAACCAGGCAAAATACTTCAAAGTTAGGGGTGGAAGCTTTACTTTCTGCTTTCAGTATAGGCAACAAATTAAAAATGGAATAAAAAGATGAGCTGAAACATGGTATAGTGTAAAACAAAGAATCAAGCAACAGAGGATAACATACATAATATCTATTATGAATTAAAATGACTGCTGGAACATCATGGCAGCAAAAGAACAAATTATGCTGTGTAGTTGATAGAAATCAGGAAAAGCAGAGAATCTTCTTTGGGTAAAATATACGTCAAGAATAGGTGTCAGTGAAGGGGGTTCTGACAATGAAAACTGTATATTTAAAGGTTAGTTCACTAAAATAAATGTATGTAAGTTGTATTGCATTACTGACTTTAGAGTTAAGAAAAAAATATTGAATGCTTAGCAAAAAAGATCAAAGATGTTATTAATTAGCTATTACTGTTAATCACAATTTCTGATAATTAAACAGTAATAATAGTCTGATTCTCTTAGACCAGTGCAGTGTCTTAACAAGCCAGGTTTAAATATGTGTGTCCTTTAAACCATTTCTTTCTAGGACTGTGAATTGTGAAAGCACGCTGGAGAACTAAATTGGAAGTGATAATATACAGGAATTGTTTGAAAACATTGGGGCCACTAAACAGAAGTGACCGCAATATAAATTATTTCAAAATTGTAGGAATAAGACTCAAACAAAAAAAAGCAAGTACTGTGACATCAAATTACAGAAAGGATTTTTCATGAGGTTTTGTTGTTTCTTTTAATAGCATAACTAGTCAAAGTGACCCCAATATTAAACATGGGGAAAATTAAATTTTGAGTCAGGATAGACATATGTTGACTGTGTTATAAGAGAATTAGAGAGTATAACTTACTACAGCAGAAAATGTAAGACAAAAGCCAGTATCTGTAAATGGCAAACTCCGCAAGATTACTTGCGTCAAGCTGCTAAATCCTATCTCTCCATGTAGAAAGAATCATAAATTCCGTCAGACAAACATTTAAAATAGAATAAGAGAATAAGAAGGGAAAAAAAAATCACATATCCAAAGACTAAAAAGCAAATAATGTATTGCTAAGTATGAAAGAAACAGGAGGTATGTGTGGAAATGTGTGGGTCTTCAGGACTCCCAGGGGCTTATGGGACAGACTGTGAATGATAAGGTGATAAGGACAGAGTGATAAAACAGTTTATTTCTTCCTGACAGCATTCATCTTAGGTCATACAATATCTTCAAGAGGAGATCTTTTCTCAGTGTTAATCCTACTGTATCGTTATTTTCAAATGTCTCAGTTTATGGGTGACACCAATCTAAGTGGTACATTTGATACGCTTAAGAGAGAATGCCATCAAGAGGTACCTTGACAGGCTTCAGAAGTGGGCCCAGGTGAACCTCATGAAGTTCAGCAAAGCCAGGTGCAAGGTCTTTCACCTGGATTCAGACAATCCAAATTATCAGGAAAAACTGAAGGATGAATGAATTGAGCGCAGCCCTGCAGAGAAGGATTTGGGAATAATGGTAGATGAAAATTCTGACATCAGCCAGCAGTATGCACTTGCAACCGGAAAGTCAACCATTTCCTCAGCTGCATAAAAAGAAGAATGGCCAGCAGGTTGAGGGAGGGTACTCTCCTCCTTCACTCTAATGAGATCCCACCTGGAATATTGCATCCAGCTCTAGGCCTCCCAATGCAAACAAAGACATTGATCCCATAGAGCAATCCAGAGGAGGGCCACAAGAAAGATCAGAGTGCTGGAACACCACTCCTATGAAGAAAGGCTGAGGTTGTTTAGCCTGCAGAAGAGAGGGCTTTACTGTGGTTTTCTTACTAAAAATAAATAAATAAACTGGGGTCAGTGTCCAGAAAATAAATTTCTAGAAGAAGAAAGATAAGCTAGGAGTTCACCAGAGAAAATAAATTGCCTAACAAAACACCAATCAGGCCAAACTAGTCTCAGTCCTTGACTAATTGATTTTTTAAATCAATGGCACCTGAGGATGAAAGAGGAATGGGATAGGGATAGTATGAGTTTTACGTAGGTCACCAAAAGTAATGCGTTTACCTCCAAGTACAATATAGTTTGTGATAGTGTATTAAGGCAACATATCTATATCCAAATGCAAAAATCAGTGAATGCGAAGCATCACGAAGAAGTCTGATGGAGAAGAAAAACCCAAAGTGGCAGTACAATTTGGTGTGGAATTTAGGTACTCTTAGATTTTCAAGGAGGCCATTCATATAATATCTTTTATAAAATGGTGCATAAGGAAGCCTGAATCCAGACCACTGATTCTGATATCCAACAGAACATTAAGCAGGAGACTTTAAGAACAGGAAAGTAAAAACAAACAAACAAAAAATATGAAATGTTATAAATCATCATATGGTGATCCAGGGATTAGTTTTAGGAAATTTACCAGTAATTAAATAATTGGAATGATCTTCAATACAGTAAGATGTTTCCAGAAGTATGGAGCCCCCTACATCTGTGCACTGGACAGTTGTTGCTATGCTATATATTTCAGTGCATTTCTGTAGGACACTGGAAAGCTATTCTGGGACACTTCCAATGAACTGCCCAATCCTACATGGTGGCAGGGTCTCCAGGATCACTTTGAAAAAGCAATCTTTTTCAATGTATACATATATATCTATGTATTGGGTTCAGGGAGCAAAGAGAAATTACCTTAAGACTTGTGACAAAGAACAGCCTGGCTGGTTAGCAGAAATCTGTATTTACCAGAAGAAAGAATGTTGTAGGCCCTTATATCTGGCTCTTCTTCAGCCTTGGACAGAATAGATCAAGCAACAAGACACACTAAAGGTTGCAGAAGTTAAACCTCACACTTGTAAAGCTGGTTAATTATGACATATATGTTTGTTTTTCCAGCACATTCACCGAGAGAGGAGAAGGAAGGGATACACATTAGTAAGAGTCAGGTGTAAAGGCTGTAAAGGTCATTTTTGCTTGATTTTCAATTTCTAGTCAGTTATGAATCTTTGCATCTTTATGTATTGAATACTACCAGAAACCCTTCCTAAATATATTTAGCTTTTCTTGAGCTAATCCCTTGGCAACTTGTTTGTAACTATCCATTAAATTAGCATAGCACCTATTACCCTTAAAATTCTATGGCTTACTATCTGAGACAAACTAAAGCTTTAGGAACTGTTAATTAGGAGTTACAGGACTTAATTAAGCAAGAAGAAGAAGAAAGTTCTCAACATCATCTTGTGTTGGAACATGTATTTCTATGAAGAATAGCAGTTAGTTTGTTAGAAATAGCAGAATAGGTTGGTTTGAGAATCTATATATCAAACAAGAAGAAAAAAATTGAAGTTGACTTGCATGGGCTTTTTGAAGTATGAAGCAGAAAAAAACTTTACTCATGTCCTGTAATTCAGGTAGTGTTCCATAAAACAAACAATTTCCAAGACTTTCTGACTGGGCTATTTAGCATACTGCAACTTCAGTCTCTAAAAGTTTTCAGTGCACAAGTATTAAAAACATTTCTGGATATTAGGGTTTCTTCCATCCACTAGTGAGAATCCACTAAGAAGGAAGAAGACTGGATAAACCTTTCTGACAAGAGGCTTTTTGTCAAGTGTTTTGACAGGAAGAAACATTTTCAAAATATTATTTCTTGAATAAAGTCCTTGTGAAGAAAAATGTGGCCAGTTTTTAACCTGTGTCAATGAATGAAGTATTATTGAATTCGGTCTTTTACGATAGGTAGATAGATAGATAGATAGATAGATAGATAGATAGATAGATATTCCAGGTAACTTTGGTATGTTCTCTCACTTCAGGGGAAAAATATCTGTCTGATGAATCAATATAGATATATTTAGATGTACCAGGCAAATATTTTCTCACTCAAGTAGCTTGAGCAGAACAAAACTTTTTGCACGCTCAGATATCTTATGTGTTAAGATAAAGTTATCTACTGATTTTCTGAATATACTGTTTGCAATTTTATCCTCCAAATCAATTTTAGTTTTTAAAGTGAAAAATGTTATCAAAGTCATAAAAATATCTTCTGATAACTTTAATGGAAAAATCTACATAAAAGTCACTGAAACATCTGACAAACCACCTAAAACTAAATTCATAGATATTAAAGATGTGATAGAGTAGCCTTTCATATTATGATCGTGACTATGGAACAGATGTGTCTTTTTTTCATCTTTATTGCAGCTTCAAGGTTGCAGTTCATTCATAGGAAATATACAGTGGAAGTGAGATCCAGTCTGCAGATATAGCCATAACATGCAAAGATTAAGTTTTCCTGTAAGGTGATCTAAAAGAAAAATTGGTGTCCCTTCACTCTGTCCTGGTAACGGAAAGAGATAGGCTTAACACCATTAAGCTGCTTCAGAACAGTAAGTAGATTCTACCTCTGATTTACTTCCTTAGGCATGGGTCCAGATTCATGGAAGTTAATGACACTTTATTCTTTCTACTTTGCTTGAGCTAATTGGAGAGAATTAGAATTGAAAGTCCTGGTTGCCTGTTTTCCTAAATAAGGTAAATGTGATAGAAATGTAGGCAGATAACAGGGTGAGGTTGATAACCAAGTAGTGCTAAAGGTCAGCTGTAGATTAATAAATACCCAGAAACCAAGGAATTGCAGAAAAGGAATAATTTTGAAGAATTATTCCCTCCTTATGTCACTACTGATGTGGGTGCAGCACTCAAATTGTGCAAGTACAGCATAACCGCAATCTCTGCGCCACATATTTTTCCCTTAAATTTTAGATCACGAAGTGCAATGGCATCAGTTAAGCATGATTACAAACAGTCCTTTGATCTATTACTGTGCGATGGTAATATTAAACCATTTCTTGTTTCAATCAGAAGCAGAGGAGACCACTTAGTGCTGGATACAACTATAGTAGAGACAAAGAGATGGTAGAAACAGTGTGATCCTTTTAAGTTTTTATTTAATATATTTATGACCTATGTTTCTTTAGGCTTCAAAGAATTTCAAAGGGCAAAAAAATTTATAATTGTACAAAAAATCTGAAATTACAATAATATCAGTATCTGTATAAAAGAGAACTTATATAAACTGTGGTTTTGATTTTAGCATTTTTTCTTCAGCTTCCTAAGTTACAAAAGGCGTAGATGCCTTCTTACATCTATCCTTTAAGGTGATACAGTGTATTGATTTGACACATCTTGAGACCTAATAATCAAGTACATGTTTTTATGATTGGCTGATGTTGCCTTGTGTCTGGATGCCTAAAGAATGTTAAGTTGACTGAGGTCATCTATAGCCTATAGATAATCTACACGACTAATAAAAATGCTAAATAGACTGTCAATCTGTTTTCCAATCATATCAAACTCCCTAATCCAATTTGTAATTTACAAGATGAAACTAATCTAAAAAAAAAATAAAATATATGTGCTTACTAGAACGGAGTGATGTATTACCAGTACACATCTAGCTGCATTTTAACATTTGAGCTTTCCATTGAAAGGCTATGATAATGGATATCATAGCCTGGTAAATTTTTAACAGATTTTTATGGACAGAACATTGTACTGGTGATCATTATCTGAAAAAAAAAGCTCTATCTGAGCCTCAGATATGTGGAATGCATTACTTTATAACCTTAAAAATCCATTTGTGCTTTCTCATAAGGTATTTTCAGCTGCAGATTCAGATCTGAGGATGGTATCTGGCTGAAAACATACATTATAAAAATAATAGCAATATTGTGTACTGCATACAGTCAACTCCAAATGTTTTCTTTTGCTGATGTGGTAAAATGTATATTTCAGTTTAGTGGACTTAGAAATATAAAACACAGAAACTGTGACTGTAGAATACTGCATTTCAGTTCCATGACAAAATTCTAAATTTAGCGGTAAATCCAAGACCACCCTTCTTCAAAATAGTAGGTGTTAGCAAAGAATCTATGGTCCAAAAGTTCACACTATTGAAGAGTATTATATTTTCTTCCCAAGATGTACATCTAAAGAAAACCAAAGTTTAACAAAGACTATGAATATCATCATTAGTCAGATAATTTCCTAACTTCAGCCAGGCGTGGTTTAAACTCACTTGCATATGGCAGTGTATTTTAGGGCCATTGATAAATTGTCAGTCTTGTTCAGTTATGTGAATACAGATTTTAGAGCATAAGCCATTCTGCAAAAAGTTATTGTGACTTTCTGCTGTAGGCCCTTTAAATCAGGTAAGCTCCCAGGCAGACATGGCCATTTCCCAATTCACAATTCATCAATATATGTTACATTTATTTTCAGTTTGCTTCTTAGAGATCAAATTCCTGAAATAATGTAAATGTTTTTAGTTTAGAACATAAAATATTGACCCTGAATGTTTTTAATTATATCATTAATACGATGAAACAAACATTTTCACATGTGAGAATCCTATTATTTAGCCTCTGTTTCCAGCTGTAAGGCTGGATATTACAAAAACAGAATAAGGAGTTAAAAATAAGGCCGAAAATTTGCCTTGGTTCCTGGTGACCTGTTGTCACCCAGTTGGTCAGATAACTCATGGTATTTTCCATAGAGCCTAATCTCCCCATTTTCTTTTACATGAAAACCAGAGAGAAGGAGGAAGTTTGTAGTGTTGGGTTCCCACATCTCATCCTAAAATAGGACGGAATAAAGAGCATCCAATCTAGGAGTTAAGAGGCTCTCCCACACCCCAGCCAAGCTCTGCTGCTAAAGCCTAACTAAAAAGAAATAAGTAATATTTTGCTTACTAGAAGAATGACAAGAATGAAGTTATATGCACTGGTCTAGGAGAGGAATTCACAATACTGATCAAGGTGCTCAACTCCCATACGCAGTGAATGCAAAGAGCTTTGTACTTCATGATAAAATGTCAGGTGTGCATGAGGAAGGATGCGAAATGAGACAGAAGAAAAAGTAAATTAACAGTAAAAATTCTGACATTATTTTTATTTTCTAAGTCTTTCTTCAAACAGCAAACCTCTAAATAAGTGAAGCTGTCTTTTGGTAAGATAGACACAATTTATTTGCCTAAATGTCTATATTTCTACTGCCATACAAGCCATTGAGATATCATGCCTGACTTCTACACACCCTTCATAATGGAATAGAACTGCAAAATTTTGATATATTTTGCAGTCACGTATCAGGGTCACAGCTTATTTTCTACAGCTTAATTTCTTAGCTACTCTTTGGTGGATCATTTAGAAGCAATGTATAGATTTCCAGGGCCTTTCAGATAGCAGAATAGGAGCATTCTGCTTTCAGGTAAATTTTTATGTCATCTTCAGGTATGCGTGGCACAGTTACTGTCTCTAAAAAAAAAAAAAAAAAAATGGATGGGTTTTTAAATGTGCATCACTGAAATACTGTGAAGGGAGAGAATTAACCTCCATTCTCAGTGATGGATTTTAATGCAAGTAGATTCTGCATTATACTTCTTCTCTACAAAATCAAATTATTGAAACTACCTTAGGTAACACATAAACAGTATTTTTCTTAACTTCTTCTGGATAGTGTAGAATCCATGCTTTTTTCAGGGCTTTCAACTTTAGAAATTGTCAATCCTATGACCATTTTAGCTGTAGTTGAATTATTGTACACATAATCCCCTTAACTAAGGATCATTTCAAGAGATTATTTTCTAGGTGAGATAGTTTAATTTGCAAAAAAAAAAAATATAAATTTCAACTCTGTAAAAACCAAAAAATACTATAAGATTTTACTTGGAAATGTCTTAGTTGTAACTAAAGTCTGCCTACTCCCTACGGTGCAGAATAAGAAAAAAAAATCTACCTTCCTTTCTTCCTATTTGGCCAACTGGAAACATCTGATTGTGATTTCAGCCACACAGAAAGATAAAGGTAACGCCTTCACCCTTTCAGTAGGAGAATAGTGGTAAAAAATCCCTGGCAGGTCTTAGGAGAACTTATAGCCTTTCTTGTTTAGGGAATGCAGTCAGGAATGTTGAAATACTTTCTGAAAAAGAAAGAGTGAAATCATTTTACCTAAATGTGAAGAATTTCACCTTACTCTAGTTGTTACCTACTGTTGTGATCAATTCCCAGAGGCTGTGTCTGAGGTGATTTTCAGTAATTTCAGTTAATTTTAGTTGGTTCTCAGTAGATAAGAAAAAAAATATCCTAGCTTTTTCTCTTCCTGTCCCTCCAATTGGCAGCATTTCAACCCAAGTCTTTAGATCTGTGACTTTCATTTTTTCCCAAGTGTGCCAGGAACAGGTTTTGGCATCTGGCATTTTAATAATAATATTTCCAGTGACCAGGCATTGGATAGAATCAAAGAATTGGCACTGTATTTTGTAATTTTCACAGAAGCATTTGATTTGATTGACTCTAGAATGCTGATTAGAGGAGATAATGCTATGATGCTCTTGAGGATAAGTCACTTAGCTCAGATTCATGACTGTTTAACAAGAAGAGCACACAGATTTGTTGTTCAGGGCAAGGAATCTGGCTTGGCTGAAATGGACTGTGATGTCCGCCAAGACTCAGTCTTCAGACCATGTTTATTGAATTTATTTGTCAATGATTTATTCTTGATTGTATTAAATCTATTTTACAACTGTATAGATGATGCAATGTTACAATATGGTTCTAATTCATTGGCCACGGTACAGAAGGATTCACATAATTTATGGAGTAAACTTTAAAAGGAAAGCATTTTCTAATGAACAAGAGAACTGCTAGCTATTAATATTTCCAAACAAACCCCAAACACTTTGCAGTCCTTACTCGGTTAAAAAAAAAAAAAGAAAGCCCTACACTGAAATACATACTTAAGTCATGACTTAAGGATTAGATCAACACTGTCTAGTTACTCTTGAGCAATTTTGTGTTGAAATGCTGTTAATTGGAAGCAGGTATCACTCTGAAAGGTAAGAAGTCCACAGAATATATTGTACTTAAGCAATAGATGAAGCAAGAAACAAAAAATCTGCAATGTGCTGTCAGAATAATGTTGTTTAAATTTAGAAGTAAGACAAACAGACTGTGATATCGATAAAAAGCTACATAGATTTGTTTTATATTAATGCTATGGATAGATAAAATCCAATTTGGCTTTAGGCAAATTTTCAGATTTGTAGCTTGACAGAATATAAGAACACATCACTGCAGCTTTTATGTGAATAAGTCAACTTACTTCCTCCTCAGTGAGTCTGGAACTATGCAAATGTATTTTATGTTTGGAGAGGCCCCTGGTTATATGAAAACAATGTTGTTGTTTCTTTTAGATTTTAATTTAATATTCCGAGCCTTGGAGGGAGAAATCATCATAGACTCATTTACCCTACAGTCAGTATGACAATATGGGAGGATGCATTTAATGCCTTGGCAGTAAGCATTTTGAACAGGCATCCAAAGGTGATAAGAACTGAAATAATCTTTGGAAAAATTCAGCTGCATCTTAATTGAATATTTAAAATCTTTCTCGAGGTACAACTGAGAATAAATTATGTAATGATGAGGTAGAAATGATTTGATTTTATACTTCCTTCTGCTTAATATTACCACATATGCTTGGATAGGAGTAGGGCAAATTTCTTGCTGTGAAAGTCATTTGAGATACAATACAAAGCATTGTACATTAATGAGATTTTATTATCTCCTGTTCTGATATTTTTTTGAATAAAAATATAAAGGTATTTTAATATATCTTTAAAGCAGGTGCTGGTTTAGACCTTCATTTCATAGTGGCATCTTCTGTTGTTTATAAAATTTTTAATCCTTTATATTTTCATATGGATATTTTAAAAATCAAAGAGTTTTTATATGCAGTGAATAGATCATATATGAGGGTATGTGATACAACACATTCCTTCTTCAAGGCAGGTATATTTAGATGCCTCTCCTGTCTCTTGCTTTTATGTTTCAGGTTTTGGTTTGGGGGATTTTTCCATTTTTTGACCTATGGAGAGATCTCACTGGATAAATATCTATGCCGTGAAAATCTGGTCATGCCTTGCTTCATATTTTAAAAAGCAAACAGAATATCCTAAGTCTTGGATGCATGCATTACTGACATCTAAGCCCTCTGTAAGTACTCCAAGAGTTCGATATGATAATACTGGAAAAGGATGCAAAATGCATTTATTTCGAAAAAATAGTGCTCATTCCATCTATCTGTAGACACAATTATCAAACTTCAGCCTCAGTAAGAACAAACAAAAGAGGTTTAGCTCCAAATTTCAGTGACACTTTGATACCTGCCATCAAATAATATAATTATAAATGAAAATATGTTTCCATGCACACATAAAGCTAAGAGATGAATATTTTTTTCATAACTCCAACTGTATTGCAGTCAAGACTTAGCTCAGAGGGTCTCTCTCATGGATGTTTATCAGAGTTATTCTGTTTGCTCTGCCTTCCGTCCTGTCTTCACTTTACTTTTTAATATATTGTCTTCTTCTTCTGCCATGATTGAGCAAAATTGAGAAAATATGACTTTTTCTCACTAGTATACCTTATTCAAGACAAGGAACTGCTATAACAGAAGAACTCTTCTGCCACTGTATGCTAAAATAGATGAATCCTATCTAGGGAGAATGTTGCTGGCATTGCTCTTTGCATTTAACTAGCCTGTATTCATATGTACATAAAAAGGTCCTTTGTCTTAAAAATGAAAATAAAAACAAGGATTCTAGCTGGTTTCAAAGTCAGGAGTCAGAGAAAAGTGAGTTCTTGCAGTGTTGATGCTGACTAGTGAAGAAGGAAAATCCTGGTGGTCAAGAAATTTCCTTAATTTAAGACTCAGCTCCGTGGAGCTGACTATCCACGTTGGCCTCAGAGGCAGAGGTGTCCTTCATTATCTTTTGCCTGACAGTTTAGTTGCCTTAGTCAAGCTACAAATATGCAGACTGAACATGACAAGGGTCACTTTGAACTGAGTTACTCCTTTTTAATTGCCAGCTGTATTGAAAATTCGGGATTGTCTGCTCTTAAACAATTGCATTTTTAGATTTTCAGATTTTATCAAAGACTTAATGACATTATATAGTTTCTAAATTGAAACCAATAGCATCAAATACAAGTGTTCAAATTTGTTTTGATAATATTACCTTCTGTGATGCCTTATCCTCCTATAGCATAGTGAAAAAGGAATCAGCCATGTGTTTGCTACTTTTTAAAACTTTCTTTTTATCTACAGATGATGTGGTTTCCCTCAAATTCTTTAAATACTTGTTGACACACTTGTTATCTTTGCAAGTTACTTTGAAGATCTTTTGAAAAGATTGGTCTTTTAGTGAAAATGAAGATAAAGGTACAGAGTGTTTAACCATTCCATGATTTGGAAACTATCACTACTGAAGGTAAGCATGAAAAGAAAATCTCCCTCTTAAAAAGCAGATTTTTTCCTTATAAATTTACATGTCAAAGCCCTCTTGGACATGTTTAATTTCTATTTACTGTCAGTTAGGTTTTTGCATCTGCAGATCAGGTTATTGAAACTGGGGTTTTGAGAGGTTTTTCACCAGAAGTGAAAATGCTGTGAGCAGGTCAGTTACAGATCTATTTCAACACCTCTCAGGCAAACTAATTTTTCTGCTCAGTTTATACTTTAATTTACATTTTGTGCAATGAATCACTGGGATAACCCTAACATTTGCATGCCGTGACTTTTGAATCTTTAAAATAGAAGCCTTCATGTTGAATTGACAAATGGTTTGTATTAATATAAAATTAGATTTAGGAAAATCATTTAATCTATAAATGACATCTGGTATTTACAGCTTTAGAGTCTGATGAAGATAGATGCACTAGCTTCCATGTTTATAATATTTTGTAAATTTGCAAATGCATATTTAAATTGATTGTATCCCTCTCCAATCCTTCAAATGTCACTGGCCCTCTAAGGACCTAGTTCAAAGCTCACTTTCATTAATAGAAAGACTCAGAGTCTAAATGCATACCCTAAAATTAAACAGAGACTAGGAACTTTCCCTAGCTCTGCAATAGTACTCTTTCTACTGTTCAAGTATTAGTGTGTTCCTCAGATTGACTTGGGCCTGTGTCAGCTAGTCTTTGGGTGCCATGTTCCTGGTAGCTCAGGAGGTAGCATGAGCGAGCGAAAATCTTGAACAGACGCTTTGAGTGCAGCCACCATGCTCTGGAGGGTGCGAGGGTTAAGTAGGAAAAGGGTGGGACTGTGTCAGCTGGCCTTCGTATCTCTTTCTGAGTACTCACCATGTCTAAACCAGCAAGTTTGGGGGTGCTGGGTTTTCCTGTGTTCTCACAGCCTTGCACTGTATTGCATAAGGCTATGCTTGAATAGAACGGGTCAGAATCTCATTTTGATCATAAGAAATTCTTCATCAGTGTGTCCCTTCCAGTCCAAATAAGTGTAGAATTCCTCGTCAAGAAAGTACACAATTCCACTATCTCGTCTAAGAGCAATAACAGGAGAGGGGAGAGTAAGGCCCTGGCTTAAAAGAGTCAACAGCTGGGGAGCCTGTAGCCTCCAGCCCACTGGAGTCATCTTCTGTGACTTAACATGATGGCATTTGGGATTTCAGTGTGAGGCTGAGGACCGGTGCCAATGTGCTGTTGTACTCTAAGATACAGGGTTAAATGGGATCAGACCTTTTAAATTTGAAGTGGTACTTTGAAAACCTAGAAGACT
Source organism: Lycocorax pyrrhopterus obiensis (assembly GCA_014706295.1). Taxonomy (NCBI): domain Eukaryota; kingdom Metazoa; phylum Chordata; class Aves; order Passeriformes; family Paradisaeidae; genus Lycocorax; species Lycocorax pyrrhopterus. The sequence continues at coordinate 121,747,715 of JACSVZ010000002.1, forward strand.
GGGATCCATATCCCTTTGGCTTGGAAAAACAATATATTTGAAGACAAACACTAAAAATCCCCCAAAACTCTGGACTTAACTCCACTTCTTTGTATTGTATTTGTTTTTCTGATTCAACTAGCATCTTAAATGTTTTTGATTTTGACTTATTCAGAAACTTGTCTTGAATTTTAAAGAGCTTTTTAAGCAATAGGAAATATAAGGGTCATATAGAAGCTCTTTGTATGCATGTTTATGTGATTGTGTATAAAAACTCTAGCAAAGAAAATTGTATATTCTGCAATAATGTTACATTTATTAATTCTTTCTAGTGTACCAGTATTTGTGTCTTCTCTTGATGTTAAATATGTCTATTTGGAGAAGCAAGGGTCTATTCATGAAGTTCTTTACAATGGGTTAATACAATTTACTTTAATGGCAGCATTTAATCTATGCAAGTTTAGCCAGAATTTGGGCCTTTAACATTGTTTTACATGAATGTAGAATGTAATTATTAATCATCTTTTCCTTCCTATGCATATTTTTCTCAGGAACATACAAAGCCTTTACAGTCTTTACAACAGACTGTATTTCTATTATACATATTTTCTAAAAAAAGGTAGTGACAAATATGTAGGCTGAAAGTTCTGCATAAACTATAGTTATGACTGAAAGCAGATACTCCTGAGGCATTTGTTTGTGTGCCTCTTACACAATGTGTAGTCTCACATAGCAGTAAGAATTTTGCTTGGCTATATTATGGCAAAAAAACGTCGCATGTTTAATGGAACTTTGCCAGAGTGAGAAATAGTGTCAATGCGTAAGAGTCAATAGAGTCCCTGGGACATCCTTGCTAGAATGGAGAAGGACACATCATTCCTTCAGTTGTGCTCATGATTCCAGTGGCCAGCATGCTTCCACATGTATTCCTCAAGTGCCAGGAATTGTGTTCAATGCTCTAAAATGACAGTGTCTGGGAGAATGAGCTCCTTGCTAATCTGCAAAGCCAGAAAGAGTGTGCACGAGGGAAAGGAAGCATGTGTTTTATCTTGCCTATAATGCTGTTGCTCTGTGCAGTTCTCCAGTGCTTTTGTAAGGTTTATAGATGATTTTGACCTCTGAAATCATGATGTCTTCAGACACTGCTGCTCCTCAGCTCCTCTGCCAAGACAAAATAACTCAAAAGAATATTAATGCTAAGACTGGGAATATTCATGGAACTTCTTCAGGTTGGTCAATCTATCTTCCCAGTAGTCTAAACTCTACTTCTTTTATCCCTCTTGAGGACACCTAAGGAAAATAAGTTTTTTAACATGAGCAAAATCTAGGTTTTAACACCCACAGTAAAAGAAGTACAAGTTTTGCCCATGCAAGTGAGTAATCTCTGTAAGACATATAGGAAATGCTATAGGCATTAAATTTTCCCTTTTCTTCATTTTATTTCCAGTATTTGTGTCCTCGTTCAATGGTTCTATTCAGTTTCTGATTTTGTTTCGCATCTCACTTTTCTCCATATTTTATTTAAAAATTTATTTTCTCTTTTTCTTATCTCGTCCTATTGAGAATCTGCAGCCCATCCTGGTTCTGTTGGACTTTCACTCACAGAGCTTTGAAACTGGTTGAAAATGGACTAAAAATATCATCTGTTCCTGGCTAAAATGTGACTGTTAATTTCAGACGCATTAAATGGATACTGATTACAGCTGTTTATATCTGGACACTGCATGACATGACCTTTTGGTTTTGCTTTCCTGCTAGCTCTGACCTTGCCTACACAAAGCCTGCTTCACAAAGTCATCTGATGTGAGCAAAAATGAAGTTCCTTGTGTAGCAGAATACCAGTTTCATGCAGCATGGACGACAATGATGTTGTCTGATTTAAATAATACCTCTTAATAAGACGTTCTCTGAGGAAGCAAGGGGAAAATAAAGTTGTGTCTGGAAATTATAGGCCAAAGACTGTTTTCTGTATGATATATAGAAATTGTAAGGGAATGCAATCTATTTGGAGTACTTTTGTCATGGTAAACAGATCTTAAGTCCTCTATACAATTTTCAAAAGATTTTTGTAGCAACCTAGAGATATAAAATGTTTTCATACCACTACTGATAAAAGGAGTTTTAAAAAGGAAGAGTTCTCAACAAACTGAAAAGAGACCTGAAATCATTATTGCAAATATCACTAACAATCAATTAATGATATCTGAAATAAATGTGCATAAAGGAAAGCAATATAGAAATGAAATAAAATACAGCTAATACACACAAAATTGTAAAATTGTTTTAAGAAGAGCCTTTCTCATTACAGCTGAATGTGATTTTCCAGATAAAGGCATTGTAATATGACCCCGTGTGCTGTTCTGTGTGTACAATAAAGCAAGCAAAATTAATCCCTTCCCCTGATGACCTCTAGAAATGAAAACCCATTATAGTAATAATATTTGTACTTAGGCCTTGATGTTTTTGTGCTGAATCTGAATGCCATGAAATGATTGTATACAGCGGCTGATGAGGACACATGTACAGATAAATACATAAATAATCCTCTTTATATAGGTGCAAGGTGACTTTTTAGATCTGGTATGGAAACTAGTTGAAGCCTAATAAAACTGGTAATCATTTTCTTTACTGCTTAGGCCTGAATCTTATTATGTTGAAAGGTCTATTAGGAATGTTTCCCTTTTTAACATGGAATGTATGTAACTGGATATTGTGCACAATTTTCCTGTTTGTACAACTTGAATTAAGCATTGAAATTTCTGCCTAAGTTACTGGTTTTGGTATTTGCCAAAGTATATATGGTATCAAATACTATAATACGTCTTTGTTACCAGTCTGCGGTTCAGTTAGCAAACCCCACTTAAAGGGTAAAAGATCTTTTAAAAAACAACATTATTTAGCTTGGAACAGGAATCAATACTCCATATGATATGGTAATGAAACACAGACTTTGCAACATATTGATGGACAGTGAGAAAGTGTGTGTGGTGAGAGGAGCGGGTGTATTTGTGTACATGTTGGAGGGACCACAATAGTATTAATAGCCTGTAAAGGAGGTTTCTGACATTTGGTAAACACATGAGCACGACACAGAGCACAATAGGAGCTACAGTTCAGAAACAATGATACTTACATTACTCTGGAACGCCATTAAGTACATGTAAGCTTTCTTCTGTCAGCATTTGTATTTTCACAGGATGTAGTAGCAAAGCATTGGCTTTGTGGAAAAGGAGGTCTAAAAAGACATCCACATATTGTTTTACTATTTTGCTTTACTTTTAATGTTTATGTATCTTTCTGATGTGGGCCGTACATTCAAGGCAGTTCAGTTTTGCACGGTCTGGCTTTCTATTTGTCTAAGTGGTAATAAATTCCCATTGATCAGGGCTTAGTGGAAATTAGAACACCCTCCATATGCCTCAGCCAGGGAGGCTGCTCCCAGCAGACTCTCACTCACATTAAAAGCCCACTGGAATGTTTCAGGATGGTTGGTGTTGCTGCATATTACTTCACAATGCCAATACCAGAAGGCCTATTGATTTGGATAGCTTTCTTTAAATAAAAGAAATTATTTAGTATTTGAAAATAGTAAAAATGCCCACCAGAGCAAAAATAACACTACTTTGTCTCTCTTTCTTAGGTTGTCCACCAGCTTGGGACAATAATAAATAATAGTAAATAATAAATAAATAGTAAATAATTCAAAGCCTTGAATTATTGTACACTGTAATTATTTTTTCAAAACCATACACTATGTGTTGTAATTTCAATATATTAATTGTAAAAGACTTATAATTGTAGACTTCATTTAACGAATAAAGCTTGAATGTATTAATTGTGTTTTATTTTAGATTAAGATCGGGGATTTCTTTTAAGCAGTGTGAATATGTGTTTTAAAGAGGGTGGCCTGAGAAAGATACAGATATATGCAAGACTTATCAGTCTTTCAGACCTGTATTACTCAGTGTCGGTCAAGCAGCAGTGGCAGAGAAGATATGGAGAGGTCTCTTTCTAATTCTGATTTCCAAATGAATGTAAACAGACTGCTAAAAAGTGAGAGAGAGAGGAGATTTGAAAGCAAAAAGGACAGATATTAATTGGAAGGCAATATATGCTATGCTAGTATCTGCACACATGAAACTCTTCATAATTATTAAAAACCTGAGTCAGTTGCTTAAATCCATATTATAAGGAACTAGAAGTCAAGATTCATCTGTATGACATAAAGATTGTCAGTAAAGAGCATGTGGTTTCAGAGGTGGTTTCTTTTTTCTAAAGAGGTTAGGAAGGCTGCAAGTCAGCCATGCATCTAAGTGTGTCTTGTGTCAGGAAGAACCTGGCTTCTCTGCATCAGTATTTTATAATCTAATAGTATTTCCAGTATTTTCATCCAGATTGCTTCCCACCCCTTCTTTTGGGTTCCATTTTCCTTTGCCTGATCCTTCAGGATCCTTCCTGATATTTCCTCATCCTTGCATGTATGACTTACTGTCAGTGGTTGATGAAGCCTGTTGAAAGGATAAAGCTCCTTGAGATGGCTGAGGATATGTGACTGCTTTTGTCTGGGCATTCCTCTTCAGCATCCTTCTGGAGCTCTACCCTACTCTTTTGAAATCCTAGTACCATCTGAAAATAATGTGACTTTCTCATCTAGCTCAAAATGTGGGGTTTTTTTTTCCAAGAACAGCATCAGTCATGCACAGCCAGTTAAATGAACACTTGTATTCAAATAACTTACTGATTATGCAAAACAACTCTGCCTGTTACGATACACATTCAGTGCAGAAAATTGCTCTGTTATTTGGACTGCTTTTCCCGTCACAATGAAACATACATCTGCTTACAGCTAAAAGTCCAAGGGCCTGATTTAGTAAAAATTAGTGATCCATCAGATTGATGGGCAATCTGCACTCTTGGTGCCTTGAAATTTCTTGCATCAGTCACCAGATCATGATTTACTAATAGGGTTTCAGGGCTTGCAAAATAGCACAACTCTAACCACATATTAATATTTAATCTGGCATTTTAAGTGCACCTAACAAAAGACCCCAGAGCTGCTGACAGGACCCTAAATTGTGAATTTCTTTAAAAGGAATTGAGCATTTCCATAGTGGTTTCATGTGGAAATCTGAAACAAGAAGAAATACATGAGTTAAGCCCTGCTCATGAACTTACAAGCTTCTGAATATATTTTCTTGAAAAACTGTTTATAGTCTGGGGTTGTTTTGTAATCTAGCTTCATTAACATATGACAGAACTTCCTTTGGCCATTTCACTGTCCATAGCTTGTGATTGCAGAGAAATTTCAAAACTCATTTCTATACCATGTGCAATTAAACAGTCTGTCCTTTAAATGCTTAATCCACTTGGCAACTCTAGAAAGGTACTAAATGAGGGTAAAAATGTGTAAGTCACAAAGACTTCTTTATAGCCATGAAATTTAGTAATTGAATCTGCACAAACTTAGTAAATTAGGCTCTCTGTGTTTTGTACAGCATTTTTAAGTAACCAAAATAGGCAAGAAGCTGAATTACATATTGACAATGTTTCTACCATTTCATAGCTTAAATAGAGCAATAGAGTGATTTAATAAGCAACTTCTGCTGCTGCTGTCAGATGAATATTCTAATTTTACAAAACATATACAGTGCGTGTCTAGAAAAGGGTTTATTTGTTTCTTCCATTTTCATATGCCATAATTTATGAAAGATGTTCCCAACACCACCTGTAATAACAGAATGTTTATTAGTGTGCAAATGAGGGTTATAAATGATGCTGCTTATCTATGGAACAAAACACAAAAGACAACTTATTAGCAAAAGACAAATTGCTCAGCAAATTTCAATGAGCTGCTATGTTTGTCATGAAAAAAACCTTTTATTTGCACAGATCAATGTTTTTATAATCCATTTAAAATAATATACTTGCCACTAGGTGGCTATTTCTGATCAGATCATTTTACCATTTTAATTACATTTTTAATATCCTGGCTGCATAAACAAAGATAAATTACAAGCCTTGCACAATCTGGCTGCTAGCTCAGGCACAATCTGTAATAATATCAGCTTTTGTTTGTGCCTCCTCTAATTAGATTCTGAAATCTAGGCTTTATCAATCAATAATTTTAATTTCAGAATTGCCTTTTGATCTTACATTTCATGTTTGTTTGCAGAAAATGATCAGTAGGACAAAGCTGATAATTTATGCAGAAACAATCTCTCAGCAGAGTTACAAGCACATTCCTAGCCATCAACACAACCCGGCAGACTAAGCTTGACACAGGTCTAATTAGCATGCAGATATGTGTCGCCTCATTGGCAATTCAAATTGCTTTTTTATAATGTACCTCAAATTGTGCTACTCAAACATTGTATTTGATTTCCAAAGCCCCCTGGGCATCCCATAATGTCTCCCTTCATCCTGGTTACGAAGCATTTATTGAACAATCTGCTTCGACTCTGGCTATCTTTTCGAAAACACCCAAACATCATAACCATGGGACCAGGTTTTCCTCCTCATCCGGCAGCAACTTGTTCTTCTGCAGAGCGGTGGGTGCCACATCCGTAGGCTCAGCGATGATATGTTACCTTGCGAGCTCCTGCTCCCACGGTGGCTGCTCTATAGAGGGCTTCATTCCTGTGCCACTCATCTAAAAAGGGGGAGGATGTCTACAGAGCACACATTAATATGCGGCACATAACCACGTCTCTGAATGCCAGCCTTCCATTCTTCATTAAACAAAATGGCTGGATTGCAGTGATTGTTTTCCCCTCCACGCGCGCGCGCGCACAGGCACACACACCACGCATGCAGGCACATACCCACACACCCCCCACACGCACCCTGGCTCTCCCTCTCTTTCTCCCTCATGCACACACACTCACTTTCATACACACACATACACACACACACACACACACACGTAGCGTGTTGTTGTCGGTGCAGCGAGTTACGTGTGAAAAGTTATCTGCAGCATGCGTGACACGCGAGGAGATTCCTGCCAACGTCAGGGCCCTTTTTTGCCATGCAGCAACAAGTGGCAGAATCAATGGTGTACAGTTATTCAGCAATGTAATTCATTTCACTGGCTTTGGCTCCCAGCCAGATCCGCCATCTGTCTCTTGCTCTCCCTCTCTCTCTCTCGCCTGAATTTGTCCTACATTTCGTAATGTTACGTGCTTGCCATCCTTATTCTATGTCAGAGGTACAGCACGAGCCTCACCCCCGTTCCGACGTGGAGTTCTGTGAGTTCGGTGGCACTTTGGATATTCCACTCCAGTGCCATAGGAAGAAAAGGGTAAGCAAAGAACAGAGGGATAGCTGCAAAGAGAATGGTGCTCTTCTATCTGAAAGCCAGTGCCTCTGCTTTTTATTTAAAGCATTGATATGGATCTGTCTCACATGGGAACTTTTCCTGCTTCGTTAGAGTATCTTCGTTTTCTTTATTGGATGCTGGCACTGTACGCCACTGCATAGCTCCGTGGAATGCCTGCTGTTGGATACTTGCAGATCCCTGCCACCAAGCAACCTCCTGCATTGGAAATCGGGTGACTACTCCAGGATCTTATGCGTGCTTGCTGTTTGAAGCTGCAGAAAAGTGAATAATCAATTAAGTATTGATTTCTTGTAAGATTTGGTAAATTTCAAAGGCAAGACAAAGAGGATGGCTTAAGGAAAGCACTGCAGGGACTTGGCGTAAATTAGACAACTAACAGCAGTGCAGAATAAAATAACACCTCAACTGAATATTTCCTTGGAAGAATTAGCACTAGCTATTGGAAGACGATGGTGGATTTAATCAAGACGGCAGGCACGCTTGAGTTTTAACCGTGAACCTGAAAGAGGAGCTAATTATAACCACCTTTTTATATGGAGCTAATTTGACTGAATGGATGCAAATGTGCTTTATTTATGGATGAAGAAGCAAGCCTTACAGCATTGACTTTGGGATCATCGCATATGCTAAGCTTTACAGCTTCTCTAAAAGTCAAGCCTACAGTACATTTTTATTTACTGAGAAGGTATTTATATGTAAGCATAAGCTAGCCGTACAAAAGATTCATCAGAACAATGTACTGTGTGGCACCGAGGATCTAATTATAATTTTGCAGCATTTCATGTTTTCTCTAATTTGGTGCTTTTCAACCCTTGCTTGTGATGGGCTATAAATGGGACAATAAATGTATGATTTAAACTATTGTGATTTTCATTGTATAGTTTATTAATCGTACTGTAGTTTTCTTAACGTGTTTCTGAATTATTCAGCAGTAATTTATAATGAAAGAAGCAGAAATGGTGGGGTGGTTTAAATTCATTTATAATCTTCTTACAGATCTAAATGTACAGGTTCTACCAGCCGATGAGCTCTATAATTATGAAAGAATGCTAAAATTTTCAGATAAATGGGGCACTGACTTTACAATGGGCACAATATTGTATAATCAGTAAAAGGAGGATTGTTATGTTTTGACTCTGTGGAGAATGGTCTTGGTTAGTTAACTCCTTCTATGCTGATAATGGTAAGCAAATGTACCTTATATGAGAAAATAGGGGGAGAATGTAATGCACTGGTTTGATGTTTTGCTAGTCTGAAACCTTAGCATATTTTTTTCCATTTATTTCCATTTCTGTTACTTTTCTTTTCCCTATTTGCTTCTCTGGGTTTTGTCGAGGCTTTTTTTCCCTCCTGTCTTGCAATCTACATTCCCTGAGCAACCACAGGAACCAAGTTACATTAAGCTTCAACACAAAGACGATGTAAGAATAATGAATCCTCATTTGCATCGACATTTGTATTCAGATTTGCCAGGCTATAAACTTGGCAGATCAAGCGGAATATTAAGTAGAGGCTTCCATGGTAAATTGCGACTCTTGCAATTGCTGAGTCGTTTTTCCTGTTTTTTGCATGCGTATATGTGTACGTGTGTGTGTATGTGGGTGAATGTGTGTGTATGTGTGTGTGTGAACATGTGTGTGCATGTGCATATCTGTAGTGGCAGGTAAAATCTCATGACTACTTGGTTTCTGAGAAGCACATTGGCCCTCTTTCTCTTTCAGTATATGATGTCAGTTTATGCAAAATTGAGCAGGAATACGCAAGCAGTAAGCATTTTAGCTGAAGATTCAATGTGACATATGAACTAAGTATTAACGCCCTTTTCTAGAAACTGTGGGAAGGAATTCCTTAAACAAATAGATAAACAGTAGTGCAAAAGCACACAGATCTTTTGCATCAGCTGGAGGTTTGATTTCACTGCGTGTAGAGTCCAAAGCAAAAACTCTGAGGTAGCATTGAACCTAGCTGCTGCATAATGCTGTTTTATTTGTGGTGGTGCTGCACGTATACATGTATGTTTCCACTAAAAAACTTTGGCCTTGGTGCACCTACCATCAGCTGCTCTCCACTTTGGTTTGGTTGGGCTGTCTCCAGCTTTACAGTAGTATGTGCAAGAGCTAAGTTGGCCCTTGTCTTCCAGAGTTGGACATCGAACCTTTTCCTTCACGGACATTTGCTGAAGAAAAGGTGTTCCGACAGGATCCATTTGCTCAAGAATTCCTTTCTTCTCTTTCTGGATGAACCTCTTTCAGAATTAATAACTGCAAAAATGGAGTATTTACCTTATCATTCTCCTGTTTAACTCTGTGTTATTGAAAGTAATTTATGCATGGACTTTAAAAACTTTAAGTTATGTGTAGCATGTGCCATATTATTTCAGAAGCAGTGAAAAAATGTTTAGTCAACAAGTGCTAAAAATGCTCCAAGACTCACTTTTGCTATCTATAGATTTTCAAGTATTTGTCTCAGGACTCCAACAAAGTCCTCTGGAGAAAACTTAAGAGTGTCATTGAATTAGGCAATGCAGGAAATGATCAGGCATGCAGGAAATACTTCCAGTCTCTTCTTTTTGTATGCATCCCCTTCCTACCACATCCATAAAAACACAGACCTAGCAAGAATGTCAGTACAGTCCACAGTGTGTTTTCACAATTGATAGTTGGCTTCTATGTTAAAGAGGTACTATTATAGAGAAAAATCCTGGAACTTGTTCCAGTCCTTTCTAAACAAGTTAAAGGACTGAATTTAAAAACTTAATCTATTGATGGTCATTTAGCTAATCCATTGAAAAGCAAGTGCAATGCAATGGCTCAACCTGTTGTAAACAATGTTATACTGTATAAGTATTGGCTACAATTTCAGCTGAGAAATCCGTATCAGCTTTGTTTTCTATAAAAATACACAAAACCCTAATACTGTTTGGATTTACTTTAATTTTGTTTTTACACTATAATGGGATAATTGATCATGCAGGAAATGGTTGGTTGTAATGCAGTGTTCACTGGGGGAGGAAGATGATACTCTGTTCATGTAGAACAGAAACCTGTGGCAAGCAAAGGCAACCATGCATCATTATTTGTTTGCTATTTTTGAGAAGCTTTATAGCTATATTCCTTTATTTTGGGTGAAAACATGGAATATGGTGTTTCCTTCCTTTGAAAGAGTATTCTGAGCTACATTTCCAAAATAGTGCATAAAGTAGAAGGGAAAGGTAGAACTTTCAAGGTATGTTTCCGTATTTTGCTTCCTTATGCACATCATCTTGATGAAATTTTATTGAACTTTGTTTTTTGGGTTAATATATGTACCTCCCATGAATTGTTTTGAAAATTTACCCTAAACCAGCTAAAAAAGTATCCTTTTCTGAGAAAGGAAAAACAAAACAATATCTCAGTACCTTCCCTAAAAAAAAAAAAAAACCAAATTGAGAAGAGATTTAGGTTCCAAATTTATGAGGAATAACACATTAATAGACTGCAATGTTTGTGTTAGACAGGCATTTGTAACAGTCATTCACTAAGTGAATCCTTTGAAAAATTAATTCCTTTGGGGGTTTCATTGTGCCCATAAAAAATTCCCCAATTTCTTGCTCCCTATGACTATAGAACCCAAAGAAAGGAGAGATGAATGAAAAGTACTTTAAGCTCCAAAAAGTTGATCATATTCACTGACAAAAAGATAAAAACACCTGGGAAAAAAAGGAAGGCATGAAGCTAATATTTCCTGGGAGAAATTCCAATCTGTTGTCTGGCCTTTTATATGTACGGTGCAGTTGAGTAAAATACTGGTGTGCTATACATTACAAAAATGTGGGGTGTGATGTGTATTCACCACCACTGGACTCAGTGATGGCAGGCAGTCAGTCCAGGCAGAGCATATGGATGCTCTAGAAGGAAAGCTCAAGGCCTGTTACAGTATTTCAGTCTAGCTCATTGTATTGCTTAGGAATTTAAGATTCCAGCAATACAGACCTCACTACATATAGTAAGGGTCAGAAGTGCTGGCCCATAGCATTTAAAGGGAAGCTATAATTTTTTACTATTATTCTTCTGATCAAAGGTCCTTTTGTATAACCTACTGTTGTGATGAGTATCACTCAAGTGTTGTATTTCTTACTGGCAGCTTGGTTGTCTGTTTCTCTCATTGGTGTGGACTTTATCTTGGGACTGAATTGTAAGTTTTCTGCATCTGCAGGAATGTAGTTTCTTAAATAGTTTTTTCAGCTTACTTTGTGAATGAAACAGCGGTTTGAACTTGGAGAATTTAACTGTTTCTCTTATATAGACAGTAAACCATTTCCACTTCAAGTTTTTTTTTGGTTGCCTAGACAGAAAGAAGATAGAAGTTACTTTTAAAAGAAGCAAATAGGTATATATGCAAACCAGAGAGTAGAAGAGATAACAGATTGAGACTCAGAAGTAGCTTTTTGCACTTTCTTTTTATAAATGATGAGTTAAATCTTTCTTTCCAAGGTGAAACTTACCTGTTCTCCTGCTTTATGGTTCCTTCAGTGGTATGGCTTTTGAGACACTGAATCTGTAATCTCTGTGCACATTGCAGTAATTTACAACTAACAATTGAATGTTTTGGGCAAGATTTTCTAGTTTTGCTAATGACTTTGGTGGGAAAGTGTAATCCACTGAAATGTGCTATATGCCCTACTTTGGCAGTCCAATAAAAAGTTCATGTTTTCCTTAATAAAATAAATATGCTTTCAGTATCAACAGCTTTCACATGGCAAAGCTTTTAATTTAATTGCCAGAACTGAGTTAGCTATTTTCAGTTTCAAGCTGTCCTTCAATTACTAGAGACAAAATTGTAAAGACTATAAATATTGCTAGATAATGAATAAACTGGATATACACAAAATTCCCTCAGACCTGAGACCTTTCTTTGTGGTTTGTTACTTATTGAATCTTATATCAAATCCCACTGCAGTCCTGTAATTTGTGTTTATATAGGATCTAGCATAATAAGACTCCAGTTCTGATCAGTATCATAACATAAATAATCCTAGAAATGCATTGTTTTAGGCAATAGACAAGCTTTCTAGGGTGGTTGTTTATTTGCATAATCAACACTGTCTCATTTATTTTAGTGGTTTCTGCTTTTGGCAGAATTCTGTGGTCATTAATTGTGCTTTGAATTTCATTGGGAATTTTGCTTAATGAGAACAGATTTTGATGCAAGGTCAGCTCTCTGAAAACCATACCAACCCACGCTTCATTATTGTCACAGTGAGTCATAGAACAAGCAACATGGAAATCACTTTACTCTGCACCGAACTTGTCCAGCTCTAGGGTTGAATTCAACACTTTGGTAACAAAACTCAGCAACTGAGCACAGGGGAAGGCTGAGGAAAGGAGAATCTAATTTCTGAATTTTAGGTTATTACAGTGCAGAGGTTAGATGCGGGAGAAAGTTTCTGTGCAGTGAAGGAACAATACTGGACGCTGATAGAACAAGTGCAAGGAGATGGGAAATTAAACAATATTTTTACTGTTAACCTGATGTCCATAGTTAAAAGAAAGAACAAGAAGCAGAACACAAATTCCAGTCATTGCAACTTGCAATGTGGAACTACCAGTTTCTCCTGGATTCCTAATTTATGTTGGAACATGCAATGAATCATGGCACATAGAAGTGGTCCTAGGCTGCAGAAGATAAATCTAATGGCACATCAGCTATTACTAATTTAGGGCTGCCTGCTTCTGCTCTCAGTAATGTAAGTGGGAGCTTTTCTGTGAACTACACTGAGAGCTGTATTTGGGCTTATTCACTATACACTGAAGTTACTTGTTCTGTACTGTGCCACAGTCATAAACACTGAAAAGGGCATTTTAAATATCTGAAATATTCTGGAGCCACATTCAATTTAAGGTTTTCCCATCCTAACCTAAGCATTTTCTTATTAATAGTTAGCATAGAAGTTGATCCCTGCAGTTTAGAGAAGTATTTGATTTTTCTTTTAAAAAAATAGAAGTTTTTGCATATGAATTCTCTAGATAATAAATATAATTTCCTCTAAAGCACTTACAAAATATAAATAAAATGCTGCAAAAGGATCCAGCTATGAAATGTGTCTTCTTCATCTTACATTTTTCAAATTCGAATTAGATTTTCCTTGCATTTGTGTCCCAGCAAGCCAGTAAATTCCCCCCTGCAGTCAGAAAATCCTTGCAGTCAGAATGATCCTGGTGAACGTTCAAGCCACAGTAAAAACATGGGGATGAGCTGGTGTCCCACTGATGCCTTTCAGACTCTTCTTGACAATTAACAAGCCCAGTTAACCAGAAGATAGAGGGGCAGGATATGTTGAAGCTGTTGGTCAGAAATCTAAGTCTGGGGGGAAAGTGAGAAAAGTGAAGAAGAGCAGACCCACACGTGTTGTTGCACCACAGAAGATGTAGTGGGGAGTGCTAGCAAAAGAAACTTTCCCCACAGGTCCACTTAGATACCACAGGTAGAAGGAGAGAGCAGTCTTTTAGGAAAGTATTAGGAAAATGCGAGACAATACAGAGCTTTACGGTACAGGAAAACATTATTTACACTTTTAAGCAGTGCAACTGTTTTAGAAAAAAAAGCACAAAGTACTTCCTGGAATCAACTGAGTTTTTTACTCTGTTTTCACAGCTTCACAGATTTTCTCACTACTACTTTGTTTTGCACTTTCAGCAACATTCTGTATGATTTTTAAGCTCCTACCATCAAAATTGTTTTCCATTTCTCATACATGCTACTTCAAGAGCGCTTCTTCTTATACATAATGACTAGTACTGTCTGGACGACCTGCTGAAAGTGTTTCAGAGTTTCTCAGCAGGATGAAAGTTAAAAACAGAAAGAAGTTGTAATCTTCTTGATTATTTTCAGGGAGATCACAAATTGAGGGAGAAGGTTATCTTGTTCTCAATAAAAATGAAGGATTGTGGAAAAAAAATGCTTAGCATCCTGTGGGGGGTTTTAACAAGTCACCCGCTAGTTTTATCTCAGTTATGGATTCCAATCTTTTGTTCAGTCATTTTGTTCCAAATAAGTTTAAGTTCTGGTGTTTCTTATTACTTGCATTTTCTTTCCAATTTATGTTTTAATCTATTTCTACAGCAGGACACTTCCAGATGTTGTCGTGTGAAGTGTTAAGCATCTTAAGCATATGCAGATCCTCTGATGTGAGCACCACATAGGCTTTGCTTAGAATACCTTAGTACTTTTTGAAGACTCAGTTAGCATGTTCCAGATAATTAAAAACAGAGTACACTGATGGAGATTCCTGAGTTGTGCTTTTATTGGCATTTTGCATTAAAGCAAAAATAAACCCCTAAATGAGCTAAATCCAAGATTTTGAGGCTGGCCAGATATTTGGGATTTTTTTTCAGATTGGTAGTGCCCATTTCAAAGAGTCATGACTGACAGCACTTTCGAAAATCAGGCCTCTGTCCCAGCTGTGGAAAATGGCAGTCTCCAAACTTTAACTTGGCTTTTGAAAATATCAGCTTCAGTCAATGCTGCATTTTAAACTTGATATCTTATTTCTTTAAAAAACAAACTATCACTCAGGCTGCATTTATCTAATACCAAAAAACCCCCAAACCTTAAACCGGTTGCAGTGTTCATTTTGCAATAACTATCTATTGATGTGCAATTACAGCAAAGATTTCTATTACTCAGGCTGTTGATATTGTAGGATATGCAATGCCAAGAAATGTAGCAGAGAGAGTTCTTATTTCTACCCCTGAAAGGTCAATACTAGAGAGAGCTGGCTTCAGCAGTGTTATAGCCAATACAAAAAAGGAGGAGTTTCTTCCATTCAAAAGAAGAAAAAATATTACCTTTTTATCATCAAATCATTTAGAAAAGAAACCACAGGTGGGAATCCTGAAAGCTTACATAAGTCAGAAAGGTCAAAAACCAATTTCTGACTTGTTGAAGACACCCTCCTGGTTCTTTGAAGTGCGGGGTTTTTTTTTCTAGTGGTATTCTTGGCCAGCCAGGCAGCTTATTAGACAGTCAGACTGCTTCATGCGACTATTCTAAAGACTGTGTTGGCTTCTTATTTGCACCACTATTTAGTTTAAGGCTTGATCTGTGAAGGTTATTTGGTTTGTATTTGGTGATATCTCTCAGCCATAAGATTTGCAACTTACAAGCATGCCTAACTCTGTAGATCTTCAAAACATGGTGGAAAACCCTATATATATATATATATATATTTTTTAATGAAGGTGCTGACTTACAGAAAAAAAATACCCAATAACATTTTAGAGTGGGGATCTGCTTTTGAATGTGTAATTGCATAACGTGACATGGCCTTAATAGTATACTTGGAAAACTGTTAATAATAGCTAAGTCAAAAACTGTTAATAACTGCTAAGTCAAACAAATATTTCTAAAAAATGCACCTAGTCAAATCATTAATTTCTATAGTGCATCTCCAAGAATTGGTCTCCCAAAATATGTAGTGTATCTTACATTGTAAATAAAGCAAATGGAAAGAGAAGATCAAGTATAGATAAGGGGGAAATTATTTGATACCCTGCCACTTGATAGCAGTCACATTTCCCATGTCAAATGGGATAGATTTTTACTTATAAAAATTACTTTTCGGAAGGGATAGGGAGGAGGGGTGTAATAAAAAGGTCTTTATTGACTGTTACAGTCCTGATACTTCACCTGAATGCCTTACCAAAAATGAAGAAAATAAAAAAATAAATTTAAAAAATAGTGAAAAATACCATAGACATAAAATCTCCTGGAAGTTTTTTATACACATTAATGATTTTAGCAATATCTTTCTGTAACTTCTGTAGGAATCCGTAGCATCCAAAAGTAAAAAAGATTGGGGGAGCATTCAGTGTTAGACAAGAATGAGTCCTGAAAGACAGCTTGCATTTTTGGTTTAGAAACAACATTCATTTTATCTGGACCTGATTGAATCAAGCTACTTTTCCTACTTGATTATCCATTTCTGAGATCAACTTTTATCTTGAAGCAGAATTATGCCATTCGTAAAGGGGTGAAATATCTAACTACAGGTTCTAGTTTCAATTTCCTTTATATGAAACATTCAGAGATCTGTCCTTATTTATAATTCTTATTTCACTAAAAGTTTACCTTGAAGATAAAGTTTTAGTACTCTTACTCTAGACATACTAGAAACAAGTTTAGTATGAGCTAGTATGTTGTTGCTCTCTTAGAAAAGGATGTATCACATGTTGACCAGAAGTTGCTGTGGTATCAATTGCAAATGACCTAGTGAAATTTGGAGGAAAAAATACACACAATCCACTTCCCCCAAGGGGAAAAAAAAAAAAAGGAAAGAAAACCAAAACCTACTGGATTTCAGCCGAAGGTTTGCAAATCATTGTGTGAAATACTAACCTTTCATCGCACTCAACAGATT
Organism: Lycocorax pyrrhopterus obiensis; assembly: GCA_014706295.1. Lineage (NCBI taxonomy): Eukaryota > Metazoa > Chordata > Aves > Passeriformes > Paradisaeidae > Lycocorax > Lycocorax pyrrhopterus. The sequence goes on from JACSVZ010000002.1 coordinate 121,764,427, forward strand.
CTAGTATGTGACAGTATGAATCCTCCAATCAAGCTGCTTAAAACCCTCAGGCCATGGCTTGACAATACAGTAAATCTTGCTTCCAAGCTCTTGCTCTAGAACTGGAAATGACACAGCCACGTGACGCAAAGTACACGTGTTATAAGATCATTACTATGTTTGCACCACCAACTTTTCATTGGATCAGGCGTCATTTTTCCTCCTACAGCTGACTTGAAACCTTTATAGGAGAAGAAGGATGATATAAATGCTATACTGTATCCTTTGACCAGTTCAGCAGTAACGCAATGGCATATCGATATCTGAACAAAATCAAGTTGGTACCTGATAGTGCAAAAGTCTAGTATAAGTGGAGATGAAATTGAGGCCAGAAGAAAAAAATAATTTCCTCTGTGAGGGTATTCCAAAATATCTGAAATTGCTAGAAACACTGAGAAGTCATATGTTGAAGACTTCCTAAAATTTGTTCTTTGGTCTACATGTAGATATAGGCACCTAGTGGAGCCTATTTTGAGTCTACAAGTTCTACCACATAGGGCTCAGCACTAGTTATATGAGTAACTACGCAGTGTGAGATCCTAAAAATCCTGTCGTTTGCCATATGGTGTGTAAAAGTGTGGGAGTTAATTTTTTGGGGTTATTTTTTTCAGTTGCTACCGGATGTTGACCAGAAAGTTGGAAGAGTTGACATCCTCCCACAGTAAGTTCTCACTGGTTTTCACTGCCAAAGTTTTCATGATAATCATCAAAATTTATACCAACAACTGTCCCTGACTGTGCTTAATAGTAAAACAAGATGGAAAGAACATTTTCAAGAACAAATTGTTCATTCGTATGCAAACTACTTGTCCTGAATTTATCAAAAACCTCTTGCTTTTGCCTAACACCCACGCCAGAGCAGTTCCAAAATATTAAGTTTCAGCACACTTAATTCTTATTGTTCCTGGCATGGCTTGCAGAAGAAAGGGATTCTGAGGAGATTTCAAAGCTTCTTTTGTGCAGCATAACAGTTGTTTACAGCCTTACTGAACTGCATCAGTTAGCATCCTGTCTCATAAGAACATGCTTGGTACTGCTATATTTAAAATACAATTTTACTCATTTTTGTAAAATAAGAAAGGATTAACAGATGACCTAACAGTTATTAGTGGTCCAAATAATAAGGCTACCTCTTATTTCATTGCATTTCTTAAGTGCAAATACATTATGATGCCAACTAAGTTTATACTTGAAATTCAGGAGTTTAAAGCAACTGCTGACCTAAATAACTGTTCAAAGACTTTTGAATGCAAAGGTATTAATCAAAACTGGAAGATAGTCAAAGGAAAATTAAATGCATAAAGTTACAATTTTGAAAGCAAGTTAGGTAAAAGATGTTAAAAGGAGAAGCTGAAGAAGCAATAAAATATGATTGGAATATATAGATAAAATCAGTATGTTGAAACAGTTTTGTGAGAGTCTCAGGGAAAAGTTGAGTTATGCCTGCTTTGGTTCTGCTGATGATGATGGTAGGAAGAAAAGGAGTGCAAGTGATTAAGGTATTATTGTAATACTTTAAGTAAGTCAGATAATTTCCTGACAACTTAAAGCCTTAGGAAAAAAAAATAGCTGTAAATACCTGTTTTCCAGCCACCATCTGTGACATCATATTTCTTAATAACAGAGTCTTGAAAGAGCCATAATTTTTCAAAATCTCTTCTCTGAGCAAAGCTGGGCTTATTAACTTGGAAAAGAGAACTAAAAGGCTGGGGCTGGGGTATTTTTGGCATTGGTTTTATGTTTGGAATTTCAATACATCTGGGTATCACCTAATGTGACACTCAAGTCTTATCTTACCAGTGTTTGAATGTCTTTGACTTTATGCAAGTGAGCTGGAAGTCCACCTCTCTGACTGTTGCAGAGAATCCCAGCCAGCAGCTATGGTTATATTTTCCTGGATATCATGAATGTGCATTGAGTAGAAGCTTTTCTTCCATCTGATGTGTGTAAGGTGATGAAGAATCCCATTTTCATTTTGAAGAGTGCAAGATGCCTATGAGATTGACTCTTCTCTCCAACACCCACACAAGTGCTGGAAATAAAGTGGTTGAAGTCACCCTGTAGCTGGAGTTGCCAAGCCTTTGTCTACCCTGTTTCTGATGAAAAGCCAAAACAGAGGCTGGTATTTTTCAACTTTTTTTGTCATCATTTGATGTGCAGTTCCTGACTTCAGAGGTAAGTGTCATATAATGGCACTTCCAGTAATTGCAATCAGATAATTCTGCATGAGTACAGTTTTAACTATCAATTGGAGGTAGTTTAATACACCTAATAAATCGATATGACCATTGTCCTTACTCTGATTTTCTTCAATGATGCTATCTGTAACTCTGCATTTTTATGCACCAGCCTAATAAAATTTTAGTCATATTTTTCTCAGTTTGACTGCTTAAAGAAAGTGGGTGTGCACATCTGCCTGTCTGTCTCTGTGTATACATATATCAAAATAGATTTTCAAAGTGGTAATGTGAAAGGTACAAGTAAAGAGTTCAGAGATTGGCTGTAGACCTAATCATATGTCTCATATTGAAAGAGAATTACTTGGCTGAATTTGTCTCAAAGACATTTTGGCAGCTTTTCATTTGTATTTTTTGCCAGTAACAGACATCAAAATAAGTGCAAAGATCTTTTTTCCCCTAAACTGCCAAATTAAAACATTTTCTGTCAGTTTCTTCCAGTTCACCGCTCTTTCATAGAATCATAAAGTAACCAACTATGTGAACAAAAAAAAAAAGTCTGATAAATATTTTTGTTGGGCTTTTTCAATCAGAACTTCATGGAGATGTGTTGGAAGGGACCTTAAGAGGTCATCTGATCTGCCCCCTCCCTGCTCTGTATGGGATCATATAGTTACACAGAGTGTTACTGGCAGAGATTTGTCTAATGTTCTTAAAAAATGGCCATTACAGGACCTTCCTCAACCTCACTGAGCAACCTGTTCAAATACCATTCTTCTAAGAAGAAAGCTTTTCCCATTTTTTAAATTAAATATTTTTTATGCAAATACACTGATTACTTCTTTCCTTACCACCATGAAATATGAAGAATTGTTGATTACTCTTATAACAATGATTTATTTATTTGACTTTTTTTAACATTACTGTTCTATCTCACTTGTTTAATTTTGTTGATTGTCTCAGTAGCTGTATATATAACAATGGTCTCGTTGGTATAGAGTTTGACTCTGTCATATTTAATGAATATAGATCTCTGCCAGTGAATCTGATACCACATTGTGTGATACCACATTATATACATAAATGTATGAAGAGAAAGAGAGAGACATTACAGTTCTAAGTGAGCAGTCTGTAATAACTGTAACTAATCAGAAAATATATTTCAAAATTTCAGAAATTATGAAGTACATACAATATATATTTACATAGTTGGTATTTTTTACTTTCCACTTGCTATGTGTATATATATATATATATATATATATATATAAAAAATACTGCAGTATGGGCAAGAATAGTGCAAAATTACGAATAAATTAAGAACACAAAAATTCATTTCATATCCAGAAAGAGCTTCTGTGGCTTTGGGATAGTCACATACTGCCTAGTGACCATGGCATAGAAGTGTGAGTCAACTTCAGGCTAATTATATCGTAGTCAAACATTGTCTTTATGTGTAAGGCACAAAAGCATACAAAGACACACGTACACACTCAAAAAGTCACACACCACTAGTGCTCCTGAGCTTCTAAAGCAGAAACAGAGAAATACCATTAAAAGTATGTGCTTCAGTTTGGTTCAGATTTTTTAACCAATGATCTTTGAGCAGGTTCACATTTTTTCCCAAACAGTTCACCCAACCATCATCAAAATGAGTTGTAATGAAAAGAACTGCAATATCAAAAAAAAAAAAAAAAAAAAAAAAAAAAAAAAAGGCTTTGAAAGACCTTAAAGTTCTGAAACATTTGATCCAACACATGTTGTCCACAAGCCTTCTTAAAGAGATTTCCAAAAGGGGAAATATATCCTTCTAGTTCCAAATACAAATCTGGAAAAAAGGTCAGAAGGGGAGCAAGCACCCTCAAAAAAACTGGAACATTTGGGACATTTTCCCACAATATGATGTATTTTCAAAGTCTACCACTCATTTTCTGACTTCTAGTTTTTATATTCTTTGGTATTTCATAGTATTTTATCTTTCACGTCCCACGTAAAAAAATAGTATTCCGTGTCTTAACAAATGAAAGAGTTGTAAGATTTCATCGTTGGTATTGCTCCATACTCATCATTTGTATAGGATTGACGCTCTCAGAAGCACAGAGATACTGAGTTACAGCTTCATCCTCCATAAAAGAGAGCACATCTTTATTCGGGGAAAAAGTAGTATCAAAGTACATTCTAGTTCTTTGCATGCACTTGTTTAAAGAAACTTTTTCTCTCTTTCCTTTTCCCTATATGCCTCCTCTGCTCACCAACCTAAGAGAAAGTGTCGCTTTGATTAACTTGTGTCTGTAATGTAAGTCTTATGTTATCTAAAAGATCTGTTTGGACTCAAACTTGAAAAATTTTTTTAGAACATTGCCCAATGATCCAATCAGTACAAAATAATAATAATGCCACATGCAATTTTTTTTTTTTTTTTTTTGTGTTCAATGCCGTGGCCTGAATTTACAAATCCAGTCTTACTTGATATGCATCTGTGGAGAATGAAAAGAACTTTGATAGTTAAAAATGACTGCCTTGCTAAAAACCTTACTGTCTCCTCATTTGATCGTCACCTTTGAAAGCATTTTAAAATGTGACAAAGGTGAAAAAGGATCTCAGAGAAGGGCAAGCTATAGGCAGCCTTTGAATACCTGGGGATCTGCCATATTTCTATACCAACACATTGGCTTAATGAAAAAATGAATAAATTCCGATTTATTGATTTTTTTTCACTATTTATAAATTGAAGGGAGAGTCTGAGATCATGTCATTATAATAGGATCATAAATGAAACCCGTCCACAAGTTCTTGTTAAAGACGCACCCACATGTTCATTTTAGTTCACTTTTTTTCTGGACTGTGACTACTAAACACTCTTTATCGTGAAAATGCCTGAACTATATTTTTTGCCCATTTCAATAGGTACATCCACATTTCCTACTGCTTGTACTGTCCCTAATATAAGGTGGTTAACAAAGGAATAAGAGAAAAGTAGAAATTATTAGTGCTCTAGAAGGCAGATTGCAGAGGACATAGCTGAGATGTGACTTTTAGTGTGTCAATTGACGGTGACAAAGGGCCATTGTTTTAGAACAAAGCCTTTCACCCTGGAGGGAGCTCTGTTGGGTACAATATGATCTAGATGAGTGAATGGAAGTCGATAACTGAGCCCTGCTGCTGCCCCTACAAAACGTGGCTAGAGGGTAGAGAGAACACCAGTGTCTATCTTCCTCCTCCTTCTGAGCATGGAGTACTCAGAAGGGAGGGCAGCGGTGAAGGCCTCAGGGCTGAGATGGCACTGAAACCTGTGCACTTTGGATCACATCCTGACAGCCACAAAAACTTATGGGCAAAAATAAACTTACCTGGAAGCAGCCAAGTTACAACTTGCTGGAAGAGAAAAAAAATAGCTTGATTGAATACGCTTCCTAAAGAAAAGAACCGTAAAGCTCGTGGCACATTTTAGAGGTTGTTTCATCGGCATAACTGAAACAAGAAAACTTACTTTGGAAGCTGTACTTGCAAACTGGAAGGGAGTATATCCATGTAAATGTACTGGCTGATAGCATTTATAAAGGATCTGAAGCAGATATGTGTAAACACTTATATTGGCAGCTTCTACCTGCTAGAGAGCTTCCATGTTAATTTTATCAAGCTTTTACCCGATTACTGTTGTGGTTTGACACTGGCCAAATGCCAGGCACCCATGAAAGCTGCTCACTCACCCTCCTCTGCTACAGCTGGGAAGAGGAGAGGAAAATTTAAACAAAGGGTTCATGAGTTGAGATAAGGACTGGGAGAAAACAGTCCAAGGGCAAAACAAGCTCAACTTAGAGGTACAAAGTGAGTTTATTACTAACAAAATCAGAGGAGGATAATGAGAAGTAAAATAAGCCCTTAAAGCACCTTTTCTTCCCTCAGCTCCTCACTCGTTCCCACCAACAGTGCAGGGAGACAGGGACTGGGGGTTCTGATCATTTGTCACCTGAGATTTTCTTCCTCTGCTCAGGGAGAGGAGTCCTTCCCCTGTGAGACCGTGGGGTCCCTCCCACAGGAGACAGCTCTCCGGGAACTTCTCCAACATAGGCCCACTCTCACTAGCAGCAATCCTCCAAAAACTGCTGCAGCGTGAGCCCCTCCCACGGGCACACAGTCCTCCCAGAACTGCTGCGCTGTGGGTCTCTCTTCCATGGGGTGCAGTCGTCCAAGGACAGGCTGCTCCAGCCTGGAAGCAGGGCCCTCTCTCTCCACCGGGTCTGCCAATGGATCACAGCCTCCTCCAGGCATCCACCTGCTCCAGCACGGGCACCTCCCCCACGGGCTGTGGGTGGATCTCTGCATCCCCTGTGGATCCCCATGGGCTGTGGGCAGATCTCTGCATCCCCTGTGGATCCCCATGGGCTGTGGGCGGATCTCTGCATCCCCTGTGGATCCCCATGGGCTGCGGGTGGATCTCTGCATCCCCTGTGGATCCCCATGGGCTGCAGGGGCACAGCTGCTTCACCATGGCCTGCACCACGGCCTGCAGAGGAGCGTTGGCTCTGGCACCTGGAGCACCTCCTCCCCCTCCTTCTCCAATGACCTTGGTGTCTCACATGTTCTCACCTCCTCCTCTTCTCTAGCTGGAATTCAAACTGCCCCACCACATTTGACTTCTTCTTAAATATGTTGTCACAGAGGCGTTACCATCACTTCTAATTGGCCCAGCCTTGGCTAGCAGCATGTCCGTCTTCAGAGACATCAGGGTTTGGCTCTGACATGGTGGAAGCATCTAGCAGCTTCTCACAAAAGCCACCTCTGTGGCCCCCCCACTACCAAAAACCAGGCCGTGCAAAGCCAACACAATTACTAAGACTGAACAAATCCTAATGCATAATCTTAAATGCAACTGGGCAAAATGTGGCTCTGACTTGCTAGGCTTTGCTCATAGCTTAAACAGCAAGAGTTTAAATGAGCTAAGAATAAAATTAAAGAAAAAAAAAAAAAAGAAACAGCCAAGAATCATCTATCTCATGTAGTAAAATTAAAATCCAGAATTTAAGTGACATAAAATGTTTTGTTTGGGTGCTATCTATAGTATTCTAAAATATTTATAGTACCTATAGACAAAAAAAGGGTGCATTTAGAATTGCACACCAGTCTTCACTTAGAAGTGCTTTATTTTGTCTAAGTCACACCCTAACATAATTGTAACATAGCATTTGAAGTTAATTATACTGTATCTAGGAAACACCCTGAATTTTATTGCAAGGCTGAATATGCCAAAGGTTTGGGTGCTTCCACTGCCAGCAGCTAGTAACACAGTAAGAAAGTCCAGCTTCCTGTAAAACAGGATAAAACAAGAATTTTTATAGACATAGTGAAAATATACATATATTCATGAGTCAGTGGAATGAGTCACAAAAACCGTGTTTTCACTTGAGAGGAAGCAACTTTAACCCATCTTACTGAGTTTTAGATGAGTCGGTCATATTTTTTTGTTGTAACTAGTTTTATGACACTCTCTTCCTGCTTCTCTTTTACAAACCCTGTGAATAAAGATCGCACGTTCTCAGGGTTCCTTTAGATCTGGAAAACTCACATCTGAGACAGAGAAGTGCTTAGATGACCTCTTTCAGCTCAAAGAAAAATTTTTTTTTCGGTAGGACAAACAAAATACTATAAAACAGAAAAATTGCTGTTACAGAACAAACACAAAACTAGAAGTTATAGGTTTGTTATTTAGAAAAGGTCTGATGCCTACCTTCTCTGACAGCTTCTTAAGATACTCTCCAGTATTGCCACCTTTCAATGAATAGGAAATGAGGTGGCTAAAATTCTAATATGCTCTGAAAATTTAGGACTGATATTTCTGGTTCCCAAAAAATTCTGGTGCACTCCTGAGCCTTACTGTGATCCTCTAAAAAAAGCTCTGTAAGGATCTGATTCTTGTCTTATATGCTCTCACTCATACCTTTGGCAGTGTACTAGAGTGATACAAAAGTAACTGGATCCATGAATATAATCAGCAATTATAAGAATCACAAGAACAGAAATATATTCCTTAGGAAAATTTGTATCTTACATGAAATAACCCAATCCAATTAAAAGAAAAACAAAACCAAAAGGAAATGCAAACACCACGATTAAATTCTTTACACTTGGTAGTCTTGCACTGATTTCCCTCACCTTTTTGCATGTACATACAAAGGGTGTATAATAATCTCTGCTGGAATATGCTTAGCATAGATTCGGTGAATATCAACAACAGGAATTTTATTACTTTGCTGCATAAGTAATTGTTGCAGTGAAAATTCCTGATTTTTCAAAAATAAATGGTGCATAAAAACACATAAAAGCTCAGTTGATATGTCTGAACTTGCTCAAGAACATGGCCTGGCTCAACCAATGGAACTAGTTTTTTATTCAGCAGAGACCTCTTAAATTCATTGCCTCACTACACAGTAAATCTCCTCTTTTAGCAGGTTTTTCTTTTAGCAGGTAGTCAATTAAGGTGGGGACAGGTGTCCTCATGATATATATCTTTGCAGTGAAGTGTATGTTCTCACAGTATTTCAGTTATCTTTAAATTTCACCACATATTATTTAAAGAGTGGTGTCCTAATTAAGTTCACGATTTCCTGGGATAACATGATTACATTTTTAAGCATATAGATGGTGAGGGAAGAATACTTTTATTAGCAGCTCTCTTTTCACACTCTCAACGCTGTATATTTCAACCAAGGAAGAAGTATAACCTCTCATTGTAATTCTCACCCTTTACTCTTCATATACTCAAGGTATATGCACTTGAATGTGGATAAATAAAGGAACACCATAAAGTTATTATTTAGAAATTTAGGTTAAGTAGCAAATAGAACATTTAAAATGTACAAGTCTTACATTCTTGATTTTCAATGTTAGGGGAATTCCATAGCCTAAATAGCAAAAATTATATAGGTGCATTTTGGGTCACAGAACACAACCAGATCTGTAATATTTATTGGATTAATTTTTACCTTCTGAGCCTTAGAGTGATGACACTCATTGCTGTAAAGAAATAGAAAAAGGACACCACATTATTTCAAGTGTTTGCCATAGAAGCCTAATTTTAAATTAAATTCCCTACAATTTAGTGTTCATAGTAACCAAATAATTGAAATATTAGATGATTCTGAAATGTAAACCTTATTTCTAATGTAGGCATTAGAATGCTGTTATAAACAACCATTCTATTCTTAATTGAATTTGTAAAAATCTCCATTATTTAAAAAATAATACATGTGCTAATGGGATTTGATAAGATTACTGTAACTGAACACTGCTATAAGCTCCAAATCCTAGGAACACTGTATATATTGCAGATGAATTAGCTGTTCTTAAATTAAGGAATATTACAGTCAGTAATGGTATGACATTCTTTTTTATGGCTGTGGCTTGGGTTATAATGTGACAGAAAAAAAATGTAATGTTTCCAAAATGACAGTTTTTAGATTTGTGTTGCCTGAGGTAGTTCAGCTGAACAATAAACTATAATTTGATTGATGGAAAATTGAAGTGGTTCATCTAACTTGCCAGTCTGTCTTACCCTAGGCTTTGGTTTTGCATGTATGATGATGTATCACAGTTTTAGAGATAATGTTGTTTGTATTATACATGAGATTTTTTTACACATAGAAATGAAGACTTCGTTACCCAGTAAAGATCAAAATATTCTATGGATTAGGAAGGAATCAGATTTGTTTGAGAATGGATTTGTACATCAAAATGTGCTCTCTTTGTGAAACCAAATGATAAATAACATATAGGATCAGAGTGCCTTTATTTTCATGAGCAAATCAGCCATATCACCAGTTATGAAATTATTAACTTAAAGGAAAGGTGACATATGCACCCAAGAGAAACAATCACAGAGTGGTAGCTTTCCCTTTACCCAGAATTAATCCTGTGAAATAACAAAGCAGTCAGCAGAAATCTTTTCTAAAGAGCAGTAACATTTTTATAGATAAATTAATATATACTTTTGGAAGAAAAAACAGATTAATGATAAAATAGTAGAGATACTATTAAATACATATTGGTAACCTTTACATAGGGTTTGGTGCTTTTTTTTAATTACTGATGCAGTGTGCGCCCAGCAGCAGCTTCAGAAAAATTACTCTATAATTTGTTCTAACATCTATGAGGACAATTTTATATTGCTTAAACCAGTCAGTCACCAGCCATTTTTTTTTCCTTAAGTATTTTGCATCAAGAAGGATGTTTGTCTTCTGGTCTTCTGTCATCAAACTAGTAACAACAGCCATCTCTAAAAAGCTAAAAATAAGGCATGGTATCTAGTTTCAGCTGCTAAAGGAAGCAAGATTTGAGGAAAGGATCATGTAGCAGAGAGTATGATTATAATGTCTTGTTTTGATTCCTTTTTTTCCCCTTCATTTTCATTCGAAAGGAAAGGCCAGCTGTTGAGCCATTTTGAACAAGGGTCTTCCTTATTCTTTTTCTTCCTCCCTGAGCACATAAAATAGCTAATATTGGCTTTCCAAGTGAAACTGTAACACTCGAACTTGAAGAAACAGGCGTATTATATCTCTCTCTGCTATTTATTACCCTGCAAAACACTAAACAAGGTTATGATCAAACAAAACTGTGGAAATCCAGTCTTCTGAGAGATTTAATTGGCATACTACACTCTTTATTTTTTCTGCACAATGTCCTGAATTACAGATGTTCAAGAGTTGGGCCTTAAGCGGCAGATAGAGCTTCTTATCATTATATAGAAATGCAGGGAAATTGTATTTGAAACTATCCTTGAAGTAACAGAAGATCTGTCTGTAATGAGATTTCCAAAATTACTGTAGGGAATTCTCCATAGTGGAAGTGCTTTCTTCTTGGGTCATTACATTGCCATAAGTCTTAATTTTCCAGGCATTTTATTCCTTCTCCCTCTGTGTCATGCTTTTTATCAGGGCTCAAATCTGGAAATGCCATTGTCTTTTCCAAACTGCTGCTTAAAACTGAACCATAAATTCAAGGAGATGAACAGAGATGATGCATCAACAGTAGGATTGGCCTTTCTCTATTAGAAAAACAAAACAAACCAACCAACCAACCAAAAACGGGAAGAAAGGTCGACAGACAGCTTTTCTGTATTTCGCAAAGTAAATCAAAGACTAAAGGAGGAATAAAACTGCTTTATTTAAGGAATATGGAGAGAAATCTAACCATGGAAAGAAAATAAGGATCAACTAAAAACATACAACTTGTTGGGGTGCACTATGTGTTGGAAGAGAGATAGGCCCTGAGGGCCAGAGAGAGAGCCTCTTTCCTGGGCCCGGAGGTGAACCTAGGAGTGCACCCAGGTCACCGGGGATGGGCTGAGAGAGGATTGTGGGTTTGTGAACAGTGTTGGACCTATGGGAAGTGATAATTGTAGTTTGTGGCCTTATAGGGTATTGTTTACCTGTTACCATAATAGGTAATATCTGTGCAATACCCCAGGTGATTGGGAGACACTGTGGTGAACATCTTTCCGGTTTATATGATGTTAAATCCTGTTAGGTGCTGGTATTTAGGGAATTCTGACTGCGCAATCAATGGCTTTGCACTTTTCCATCTTGTGTGCGAAGTCCATGCCCTTGCGTGATTACTGCACAACTGGAGAAGACCTTTCGAGTCGTCTATTCAAATGACAGACAACACATCATATAATGCCTTTAAAGAGCCATTAGCTCTATCTGAAAACTATTTAGGATTTTTTTTACTGCAAGCATGTTTAGAAGGACACCAGATTCTTACTGCTTGATAGAGCAGTGAATTAGGAATGTCCATCCAGTTTCCAGAAAAATGTAGTAACTGAAAACTTATTTCCAGTTCCTCAGCTGGGAATAATCAACGTAATATTTCATCTGAGCTAGTTTTCCTTTCATCCTAGTATTACTGATGATTTATTGGTAGGCATATTTATTTTGGGAAATCATCCGGGGAAAACAGCTCAAGAAAGGTTGGTAGGAGGAGTATTAGTTGGTGACCATGATATCAGCACTGTTTTGGACACAAGAAAAGGCAAATTTACAAAGTGAGGGGTCAGAGCTAGCAATAGGGAACTATTCATAACAGTACACTTTGGTAATGGCTACAGTTCCTGTTGCCATAATTCAAAGGATTCAATGAAACTAAAAGTATACTAACGGAAACAAAAGCAGAAGAAAAACAGTTGGGATGATCTGCTTTTCCTGAGAACATCAGAAAGGGGGAATAAAGAGTTAAACCAAAAGTCAATATTGTTCCAAGTAACAGTAGTGTGAAATTGGTCCTGAATGTCTTCAAGTTGGGGGAAAAAAATAAAAAGGAAGTTGTGAACTCCTTGGTCACAGTAAATCTTGACTAGTCTTCTAGTTGAAGCAATGGGATGAAAGCCAGCCTTCTTTTAAGACACTTCAGGCACTTTACGCCTCCTAGCAAACTCCATCCCAGCTTGGCTTTGAAACATTACCTTCTTTGTTGTCATACTTTTTCCCATTATGTATATGCCTCTGCTTATACATGTTCTGAAAGGGTTATGCACACATTAATCCTCTTTTTGGAAGATCTCTTCTCTTTATCCATGACACATTTTACTGTTACCTTTAACACTTTTGAATTGGAAAACCTTCACACCTCAAGTTCTTAAGCTCAGGTTGACCATATTCAAGATTTTTTTAACAAAACTTACTTTACTATTCAATTCCCATATCAAAATAGATCCTTCTGAAATCCCAAAGCTTGATGACTGTCCTACTTTTGTATATTTTCCCTTTAATTTAAATTGAATCTACTTTTTAATTAACTCCATGTTAATTACTTAAAGTTGCTTTCACCAAAAGTACTTCTGGGGGATAGTTGATTAAGAAACATGTCAGCTAAACACATCTAGGAATACAGAGTTCCTTTGGCTATTAGTTGCATTTGTTCTCCAACATGTACCTTGAGAATTAAAATTTCTTAGTGTTATAACTGTTGAGAATAGTGTTTCTTTCCATTAATTTTACTGCTAACTTTATTCATAGATGCAGTCCTATCTGATTACTTGGGTGCAGAGGAGAGTTCTGTCATTAATTATCCCAAGTGAATTTCTCCAGCCTTCCAAAAAGTGACCTTGGCACTTTTAAAACATGTCTATTCCTTCTTCTTTTTTTTTAATATTTTATCACATGCTGTGTTTTTCTGCCATTTTTCCCTTTTTGCCAGTATTTCTGGATAACCCCAGATGTGTACTTCATATCTCTTTTCTTCTCCAGGGAACTGATCAATCCTTTTGTCCCTAAATGTCTGTTTCCTGTTCTGTGTCACTAGTTCAGGATTCTCTAATTTGCTGTACAGGTTTCTGGCAATTAAGGCTTCTTAGAAAACCATTAAAAACCAAAAACAACCTGCTAAATTAGCTAAAAAAGATTAAATTGAGCCTATGGTAGTAATTTAATTGTCATGGTACCTCAGTGTCTCACTAACATGCAGAAAATTTTAGATTGGAAGGCTGTAGTATCCAAGTTTTTCAGATGCAGATAACCAAGTCAGACTGACTAAATGTTTATCCAAGGTCAAACTGGAAGTTCTTATAGAAGGATAAAAATATTTGTTGAAGTTTTTGTGTATCTCCAGTCCCTTGTCTTAATCAGAATACCTTCCTACCCTCCATCTGCCCGCAAGACACAGTATAGAAATACTATGGGACTGACTATTCAAAGAGCAATAGGGAAAGACTCTCAATATGCAATGGCCTGTCAAACTTTGTGACAGTTCACCCTTCACTTTTTCCTGGTAGTTATTGTCACAGCCATCTGTATGCTGATTTGTTTAAAACATAGTTTGTAGAATATGCAACCAAGCATCTGATCCTTAATGTACACATCTAAATTCCTTGAGCTCTTTGAACATTAGAGAAAAGCAACCATTTGTGACTTTTTAATTGGTGTCAGTTGGCTGTATCATTGTTACTACATGACATATGTTACAAGGACTTTTCCTGCTGAAGGTAGGTGCATAGAATGTCACTTTACATTTTTTGCAAGTAGCCAGTATCTCATCAGTTTTGCATAGCACATCATTAGCAACATCACAGTGTGACAGTGTATTGTGCCCAAATATAAAATGTTGATTCCTTGCAGAAAATGCATTATTTTTAGGTTGGAAAGCGGTTTCTATATCATAATGCAGGTTCCTGAACCAAAATAATCCTGCGGTTTGTCACAAAATTGCAAGCTGACAGAATCTACACGGGAATCTTTTTACATTTATTCACATCACCAACACATTGCAAACAGCTCTCTCTCATTTGTTTTGACCTAAGGTCCTCTTAATCCTGTATGAGTGCTAGTGGGCTATTTCCAAGAAGCTAATATAGAAACAGTTTTTTGATTTAAAGATTTCTTTTTTTCAAATACCAAATATCCATGCCTTCTTTCTAGTTGGTTGAAGACATAAAAAGTTATGTTGGTTCCTATTTATATTTTAAAATTTTATAAATTTTTAAAAGATATACAGGTACAATTCATATTATTTGTACTTTGCTACGCCCTCAGACAATGAGAATATATGCTCTCCCACTCCTATTAATTTGAAGAATAAGAATATATTCTTTGATTTTAAGACCAGGTGAGTCTGTTTATCCTCAGGGAAGACATGATGTGAAATCTTGGATTCACTGAAAGCACTAGCAGTAACTTTTGCAGAGCTGGGATCTCTCCCATTGTTCTATACATAGCATTCTATCTTAAATATGCAGGAGATTCCTGACAATATCTCAGGCTTTAAATTCAACAATCATTTTCTACACCACAGCTCATTTTCTGGTACTGGATGATTTTGAACCAAGACACATTCTTGCAACCATTGGCAAAGACTTTCTGAAGTACAATAAATATTCAGACTGAAAACTCTACTAATTCAACAGACTGAATAGACTGAAAATCTTATTATAAATAAAATGACAACTGCTATCATTTGTATATAACATAAGAGAGCTTGCAGACATATAGACTTAAAATTCCTAGCCATAAAAGCCTTATATACCAAAATCAATTTATATAAAACTTAATTATAAGATTATCTATAAGTTTACAGGATTATAATTACAGATTCTACATTTTAAAGAAAACAGCATCAAGGCAACATAACCCTCTCTCTGCATTTGAAAACACAGGTGAGACCTATATTAAACAAAAACTTGGGAATGGGGAATTACTGGAGGATATATGAACTGATTTTCTGTAAGAATGAAAAATGTCTTTTTTTTTTTGATCACCGGAAGTTGATATCCAGATAGGATTTGTAGGAGCAGGATTGATCCCCATGACGTCTCACAGCTGTAACTAAGACTCTATTAGGTGATGTTCTCTGGATATAAATGATGAAACTGACCTTATACTGACCAGAATATCAAAGATCTGATAACCTTTCTGAATGATCTGTTAGTTAAACCAAATTGCATTAAAGCAAACTCAGAGCATTAATGTAATAATTTGTGACCAAGTACCAGTTTCCTATTTGGAGAGATCAAAAATGCTAAGAGCATTCCTAAAAAGTAACATCCTTTATTGCTTCTGAGTGTAAAAATGCTAGTATGAAATAGAAACAAAGATATCTTAAAGGGACAAGAGACGACTTTTAAAATAACCTTACAAATGACATTGCAAGACCCTCTGTCCCACTGGAAAGTTGAAAAACAAGGGACAGTATTTACATGTATCTCTTTTTTTTTTTTTTGGCCAAATCACATTCCAAAAGTGGAGTCAGAAAACCCGGGAAAGTTCAGTACAATGTATGGAGAAGCCAAAGCTGCAAAACAATAGGCTTGGAATGCTTCAAATTTTACTGAAATTGAATGCACAGGATGTCTTCTGAAAGATACACTCTGGGGAAGGTTTCACACACACAAAAAATAAGATTAAAAAGTATTTTTCTGATGCTTAGAGGTAGCTGTAAAAAAGAATATAAAGGGGTCATCCTGCCCTACAAGTAGAAGAACCTAAAAATAATTTTAAAAAACCCAAACAAACAAACAAAACCGAAACCAACCAACCAAACAAAAAAAACCCAAACCCAAACCCAAACCCAAATCCAAACCAAACCAAACCAAACCAAACCAAACCAAACCAAACCAAACTAAAACAAACTAATACAAACCAAAACAAACCAAAACATCCCCCCCCCCCCCAAAAAAAAAAAGCTCCACACCAAGGAAAAGTCCTGGAATACTTGATCTCCTTTTGATCTTTGTGTGTTTCCTTAGACTTGTTTTCCTGTCAAATTTCTCATTCCCCAGTCTGCTACTGCTGAGGTGATTATCCCAGGACAGTTCCCTGTAGATGTTATAACTGCCTAAGTAGCCATCCCGGACTTGGGGCCAAGCTACCCTGAGGTCTGGAGGCATTTGGGCCCCTGTCTGCCTAAACAAAGCATGTAATGAGGAGTCTGACACAAGCTGAAAATCTCTTTAAAAATTGAACTCGAGATCGCACTTTTCAGCAAAAGTATATCTCTCAAGATGACAGCTTTGCTTCCATGCAATGTCTCTACTAGGGCCGTTCTCTCTCCTCTCACATCTTTACCCACAGCCTCTCATGCTCTGCCCATTTGTTGTAGTTGTAGGTGAGCCTACAGGTTCCTTAGCCTGTCAGAAACCATTATAAGGCCAGACAACGAAGTAAGATAGATCACAACCTATATACCACTTTGGGTTGTTGGCTTGTGCAGCACCTGTGAAGAACATTTATGATTAAATGAGCACTTCTAGCCCATGGACACTGAAGGAACAGAAAATCAAAATGAGTCACTGGGCATTTATGTTTTACCTGGGTTACTGGAATCACTTGCAGAGGTTTCAAGTGTGGTGTGTGAATCAAAGGCTCGTTTTTGTCAGAAAAGTCCTCTAAGATCACTGTTAACCTAAAACTGCCAAGTCTACCACTAAACCATGTCCCTAAATGCCACATCTACAAGTCTATTAATACCTCCAGAGATGGTGACCTAACCACTTCACTGGGCAGCCTGTTCCAATGTTTGACGACTCTTCCAGTGAAAAAATGTTTCCTAATGTCCAATCTAAACATCCCCTGGCAAAACTTAAGGTTGCTTCCTCTCATCCTACTACTTTTTACTTGGTAGATGAGACTGAAACCATCTCTCTACAGCCCAGAAGGCACATCACTACACTAGGGGTGTGTGAGGAATGAGAATGCTAAAGTGAGACAGTGAGTAAGATCCAGCCTGAGGAATGTTTCCTGCCTATGCCTCTTCCATCATTACCACTGCACCCTGAGAACAACTGACCTGTCAGCCTCACCCCTGTGCCTGGGAAGGTCATGGGAAAGATCTTCCTAGAAGCTGTGCTAAGGCACGGGGAGGACAGGGAGGTGAATTGGCACAGCCAGCATGGCTCCACCTGGGGCAAGTCCTGCCTGACCAAGTTAGTGGCCTTCTATGATGGGGTGACTATATCAGCAGGCAAGTGATACAGATTCCATTTATCTGGACTTCTAAAAAGTCTTTGACATAGTCCCCCACAACCATACACCTGGTATCAATACAGGCAGTTGGATGAACAGATTGGGAGCAGCTCTGCCAAGAACGACTTGGGGGTGCTGGTGGGTGAGAGGCTGGACATGACATTGCAATGTGTACTCACAGCCCAGAAAGCCAAATGTATCCTGGCTGCATCCAAAGCAGCATGGCCAGCAGGGTGAGGGAGGGGATTCTGTCCCTCTACTCTCCTCTGGTGAGACCCCACCTGCAGTGCTGCACCCAGCTCTGGGACATGCTGCATAGGAAGGACATGCACCTGTTGGAGTGAGTCCGAAGGAGTGGCACCAAGTCAATTAGAGAGATAGAGCACCTCTCCTATGAGGAAGCATTAAGAGAATTGGGATTGTTCAGCCTGGAAACAAGAAGGCTTCGAAGTGACCTAATTGCAGCCTTACAGTGCTTGAAGGCAGCCTACAAAGAAAGATGGAGAGGGCTTTTTATAAGGGCATGTAGTGACACGGCAAGGGGAAATGGTTTCAAACTGAGACTAGGTCTAGATCAGATGTTAGAAAAAAGTTCTTTACTGTGAGGGTGGTGAAGCATTGGAACAGCATACCCATAGGAGTTCTAAATGGCCCATCTCTGGAAGTGTTTAAGGCCAGATTGGATGGGGCTCTGAGCAACCAGGTCAAGTGAAGGGTGTCCCTGCCATGGCAAGGGGGTTAGAACTAGATGATTTTTAAGGCCACTTCCAACCCAAACCATTCCACGATTCTATGATCTTAGTGGTCTTTTCCAACCTAAATCATTCTATGAGTCCATGTTGTCCAACTCTTTCCTTGAAGTGGCAATGTCTGCAGGAAGGGAGAGCCCCAGTGGATGTGCACTGTTCTTCTGAGAAGGTGTGGTAACGTCAGGGGCGTGTAGTCACCAATGGGCAATGGGTCCAAGCAATGGGCATGTTTTATTTCACCAGAACTGCACACTGCCATCACAAAGGCTTCAGAATTTGTTTTCTTCTCCGATTCTGAGTTTAGCTTTACAACACAGTATGATCCTCAATATTTTCCTGTTTCCACCTCCTAATTCCAACTGAGGTCACGCTGTCATTCCCAAACACTGTGGTAGCTGCAGACTGACTAAACAGACTGACATATGTGAAGATAAGTCAACAAGAATGAAAAGAATTCACCAGAAAAGTAGAGTTTGTTGTTCTGGTGTGCCGGGACTGATAGTCTAAATTATGTATTTTTTCTTTCGGTGGCCCCAAAAGGAAAATTGGGAAAGTCTAGAGAGATTATAAATAACAATCTTGTAATGGTTATCCAACATTTAAAAAGTCTGAGAGAGCTGTTTGATTGTCTTCTTTCATAAAATTATTTTTATCTTTGATGGATCATATTCACTTTTTCTGACTTTGATGTAAAAACTAAGATTCACTTTTCTGAGTCCCTATCCCAAATAACCTTGCTGCAGCAAAGCAAACAGCTCTAAATGCCATCACAGAACACCTACGAGAATTCAAAAGCAGTTAAGACATTAGGTCCAGCGCACAACATGTAGTTACACAGCGCTTCCCTTTCACGTGACTGTTACACCTCTGTAATTGTACCTCTGAAGAGTCAAGCCTCACCCAAGGCTTTACTGCTGAGCTCTGCCCCTGCTTGTCTGGAGCACATTAGTGACAGAACTTTGCTGTCGTCTGACAGAACCACTGTCCTCTGAGCTCCCCTCATGGATACAGATTGAAGTGGGAAATCCCTCTACCATAGTATTTTTTTTGCCTTCCCTCTTGAATCCATTATGAATTTCACCTCCATTTCACACTGGGCCTATATTTAGTAAAGAAAATCCCTGTCCTTGATAGAACTTGCTGATCCTAAAACTATAGAGTCTGTCCTTCTGCTATCTGTCTGGAATCTCTATGATATAGATAATGTTGTTGACCTGTCTAATGCTGTTAAATAGTCCCTCCTAGTCTGTTTACAGTTTTCTTGCCAATCTGGGATCAGAACTTTGACCTTTTGCCCCACTTCATATGTCTAAGCCTTAACTTGTCAATCATACCAGCTTTTCTGCTTTTGCGATGTTTCAGCAAGGTTATTATGGTGTGCTAAGGCCATAAACCCACTTACACTCCTGTGGAAGTCCAGCACATGTGGTACTACTGACTCCTCTTATGATTCCAGTATGATTTTCTGTTTGTCCCTCGCAAGATCAAGGAGCTCTCTCAACCTCCTGCAAACAGGAGCATGTAAGGCATAAACCCCATGGTCTCTTTTAAGACCCCTTGACATGCAAGCAGAGATTTCTACAGTTATTTATCTTCTTATCCTTACTTTTGGCTTTGTAAGTCTCAACATGACTTTGTCTGTCCAAGTAGGCCCTCACAAACCACTCCCAATTCTCTTGTCTTCACCCTGCTGGTAATGATACAGGAAGATCTAGAAACTTCAGTCCCAAAATCACTTTCAGAGTACTTTGAGGGTACTTAAAAAACACTTGTGTTTTGTTTGCATATTTCTTGATGAATTTTATTCTCTAACCCATCTCATCAGATGACATCCCAACAGATGACTCTATAATTCAGATTGTACTCAAGAATGTTCAAAATATTCTACTTTGAAATGCAGAAGAAATGATTGAACAAAACATCTAGTATTATCTGTGATCAAAAACAGATTAAATGAGAAGCAGAAAAGCATACAAGTTGGTAAAGAGATCAAATAAATCTTTACTTGGTCACTTCTTTTGTCTCTAACATTGGAAAGTACCAGATGAGGCATTTTGATACACTGAAATGTATAATTATTAAACTTTACCCATGTGAAGTTTTTTTGCAGCCCCTTTCCTAGTATTTCTTGAAGCAGGAATCTCTCAATTTTTTTTAATATTAATATTTTTTCTTTTTATTTCTTTAATTTGACCTCAAATGAAGAATAAGCCTAGTTCATAGCCTTGAAAGACTATTTTTAGGTTGAAAGTTAATTGAAAGTTAGTAAGGTAATGGACAAATGTTAAGGCAGAGGAATTGTCTCAAAAAGGTCACACAACCTTGGATGTTGGAGTTATTTCTTTTTTGTCAATTTTGGTCATCTTCCACACAGTATTTAGAAATATGTAGTGCACCTTGTACTAATATCTTGGAGAAAATAAGTATTGGAAAAAATCCATAAAATAAGAATATTTCTGTCACATATCATATGTATTTTTCACACTTCTGTACAAATGTAACACCCTACGCATTTTGCCTTGTATGAACTTCTGACAGTCCCAACTCTAAACAACTGCTATATTTAACTTTTTAATGCGTTTTTCCTTCCTGTAAAATGCATTTTGTTTATATTAAGAGTCTTTTAAGTCAATGTTTTGTACAGGTGTGTAGGAAGAGTCATGGCTATACTTTTAATCTTCTAATTATGTAACTTAATTTCACATCTGAAAGCTTTACCATGCAATAATTGAAAGACATTTTTAATCTGAAGAGAAAAGGGAGATCATATTCACTGTGAAATCAGATTGACATGGTAACATTTGGATTAATGACTTTTTTGTTAATTTTAGAAGACTTACTTCCAAAGTAATTTACCGTTTCTGTGTTTGTTGATATTGCTTTTTAATGTGACAACTGTGACATGCATTTCCACAACAGATGGATTAATGTCATTTTTTTAAAAATTACTTCACCTAGACAGGTGTTTCCTGTATATGTTTGACATGAAATTAAACATTGCTCCAGATGTTCTGTTTGTAGCAAAGCCAGTTAATTTTATTACAACATTTAATCACAGATCAACAGTATAATAGAAATGCAGTCTGTGTGAAGTAGATATTTAACAGAACTTCCTAATGGGGAAGAATCTGTATAGAGGAGTGAGGTACATGGTTGTGGAGGTGCATCCCATAAATGCACTGATGTGGCATGCTGTGTTTTCTGAATTCAGACCTGAAGTCATGTTATTTGCTTACCTAAAAGAATTTTGATACAAGATAGATATTTTTGACTGCAGGATATTGATAGCTTTTACTTTTTCTGATATATCATCTCCCTATCTTAAGGCTCAGTTTCAAAACAATGTATTATGAATTATGAGAGACTCCATATCTTTGTTTGTGGGGAGTCCTGCACTGTTTTAATGCTTGCTACCCTTTTGTTTACCTAGAGTTGCATACATGCACAGGTAATTGCCCTGCTTGTAATGCATGAACTAAGATCTTTTATGCCAGACTTAAATATCATTACATGCCTAGCTATTCTTCCATTAAGATTAGCTATAGATTTCCCATTAATTATTACATCAGATTTGTTCATCATTAATAAATTAGATCTCTGTGTTCTGTCAGGGACTTCTTGGGACTCATGAAATAGGTGAAGAAAAAGCTTTAATGTAGCCCCGGTGATTCCAGGGTAAATGTAGAAATAGTAATAATTTTTTACTTTGAAATACTAGTTTATGTATATGGACTAATAACAACTTAAACCCCTGTGATGATTGATGTTTTTTGTTGGCCCGTCACCTCATTGTATAGAAGTTTGTTTTAATGAGTTTCTCTAATGAATATTTTATACTGATACTTGGATGAATGGCATATGGTAAATGCAAGGTAAATTACAGCTCTTTAAATAAATATTTTTCATAAATTATTTATTTTGTGATGCCTGTATTGGTTAGATGTCATGTCAGATGAAAGCTGGAAATTATTTACTCTAATACTTATTTGAGAGTTGAAAAAGTAAAAGACTTTTAATTATTAACAAGCTTCCAATATACTCATGTAATTTATGGGAAACTACCATAAATTGTGTAAGATTACAATTTTGTGGGGACAGTTTTATTTGTATCATGCAAAATAGAATAATCTCTTGTGTCTTTACAAGAAATTTTATTTATTCATACAAAAAATATTGTGCTATTCCTGCTAAAACCTATTTTGATGAATTGCGGCATCTGAAAGATTATGAGTTCTTGTCAACTGTCGTTATTTCCATTATTAGTCTCTGGTTATTTTTAATGGTGCCAGAAATTAAAGTGAAAAATCAGCAAGGACATACATAGTGGATTGAGAATCTTTGTTTTGTATTCCAGTCCACAATTTTTTACAAATGGCGCTGCAGAACATAGCTATTTCTATGTATAGTAATGACCCAGTTCTAGATCCCTACTGAATTATTCCCACTTTTGTTATTCTCAGTGAAATTAAAGAAAGCTGAAGGAATTTTAGCGTCTTCCAGAACTGAACCACTTTTTCTTTCAGATATGCCAATGCCTACCATATAAAAATAAACCATGATGGTGCAAGACAGCTGCTGGAACACAAATGAAAGAGTGCAACAGTATCTAGATATTGTAATTTTTAAATGTGCCATGTTAGAGATGAATATAAGTTATTTGTGGTCACCTGAAGATAGCTGGACTTTAACTTTAGACATAGCCTACTCTGCATACTCCTACTTACTAGGAACTAATTTAATGACTAATATATTCCATATGCTTTTTAGAATAAACTGAGCAAAATCTGTAACTAAATCACATCTGTTTTTGAGAGATTTTTATATGTCTGTAATCTAAATTCCTAATTCATGGCATAATTCTGATGTGGAACTTTTCCTCGTATGTATACATCAGTGGTCTGCTTTGCACACTCTTCAGGATGGTGGCTAAACGCATGATCTAGTCTTTTGGAAATAAAATATTTTCAAAGCATTAAACTCACTGTCTTTTTCAGAAGTCTTTGGTGAACATTCTATGAAAAAGGTACACAGTGGATGTTGATTATACAAACTAAGTGAAAGTGTTAAGGATTCAATGATCAATGATTCAATGATCTTAAAAGTCTTTTCCAGCCTGTGCAATTCTATGATTCTGTGTCATGTGGTAGGTCTCTCATCAAGAGGAATGGCATGATTTAAGTCTTATTCTAATGACCAGTTCAAAACTGAACTGGTCTATTTTGCCTTCCAATTTTCTTCCAGGAAAGCTAGCGTTCATTTGTTAGGTATACTTCTGTTGCAACTGATATTTTGAGTTGACTCAAGTAAATTCCTCAATAACTATATTTAATATAGTGGAACACTTCTGTTAAATTTGGACTCCTCACATCAGGGTCATGTTGAATTATAAATCATGTAGAAATTAAGAAAAAAAAATCATTTTAGGTGCATTTTAAAAGTATTTGTCTTAATTTTCTTCTAGTGTTTTGCCTATGGTCCTGCATGTTTTAACAGGACTGATAAAACAAAAGGATGACATTTTTCTTGTCTACTTCTGACTTAAGCTCCAATCCAGAAAATAACAAATATTCAGAACACTATAATCAGAATTCCTAGCTAAGCAGAAATAAGAGGTGTGGGATTAAGTGTATGCTATTCAATATTGTCTTGTTTTGTATGTACACCAACTGTGCAAAATAATGGTTGCAGACAGTAGGCCATTCTTTCAGCCCCACACTAAAATGGCTATCTGAAACAGCAGTTCTCCTTTTTCAACAAATCAACACTAATCAGTGACCAAGACAAACAAAAAACTCTTCTGGTGTTTTTGGAATTTACTTCCCTCAACCATTAAAAACCAAAACAATAATGCATACTATATTCCCCCAAAATGAACATTTGCTCATGTTTTAAATAAAATAAAGTTTAAAGACCATCTCTAAAAGACATAGATGGATGCTGCAATGATATTGATGTGAATACGTGCCTAAGAAACTACTCAGAGAAATAGTATACTCCATACATTAAGGCTGTCAACAAATTCAGGTAGCCATTCCTGTGGAAGTCACATATAAGCTGTGTTTTGTGTTTTGTTTTGTTTCTTTTTGGTTTTGTCACAGCTATACCTCCTTTTCTGAAAATGCTGACCTGTGTCTATGCCCAACCCCTTTCAAAAATTACACCTCATATTGGAAAATTCTGCTTTAAATTTTGTAGTTTTGTAGTTTTCTGTTATTACTGGCTGGTTCTTACAACCTGATTTCTTAATCTGTCTTTTGAAACTTCAGTTGTGTTAGTAGCCTTATCTTTTTGTAAATGTTATTCTATTCAAGGTTTTGATTTGTCTTCTCCTGGATTCTACTAAGTAAAGAATCCCCTTCCAATAAGCACAAAAATCTCACGCATGAATGTGCATGTATAAACTAGTGACGAGTATGTGTTACAGGTTCCCCTCTGTGCTGGATCCACAGGAAATATATGTCTGTTATAGCCACAGCTACAGGGGATTGGTTTGTTTTCTCAAGCTGTAGTAGCTCATGCTGTTAGCTCTGGAGGTGCCTGGTATAAACTACAGTGAGTTATCCAAGATGGTATCTCTTACACAAATGCACAGATGCCCACACGAACATGTTCATTGCCCTTGTACAGTTCTGCAGCACAGACTGGAAGTTGCAGTAGACTTTGGGTGAAAAAAGGAAAAAGTATTCTATCTGTTACTCTCCTGGGTGGAATGGGTCTTCAGAAAGCTGTTCCATCCCCACACTCTTTCTGGAGTGCATGTTTCCTCCCTATCTGCATCACCACGATGTCTGACCAGGAACAGTTCAACATCCCAATATTTCTTACCAATGACCTCTATAGACAGTTTGCCATTGAGAGAAGGCTTTGCAGTTAAGCTGGTAGCTCAGCTGGAAACTACGTTTTCTCCAGAGCCAAGTGTGCTGCTGCTCAAACATCTTTCCATGCTGGTAAGCACTTGTAGTTTGCCACCAGGGGCTCCTTAGACTGTCAGACCCAGGCTGTCAGTTGTGTGGGGAAACACATCTCACCAGAGTCAGAAGGCATTGCAGAGAGAGTGCAGACATTGTTAAGAGGTATGATGGAACAACAGAAAGCGTGGACGGTTGAAATATGAAAGTGTTCAGAGTCAGGGAAAAGATTTGGATGGAAGGGACAGAGAGCTTAAGTGGGAATTTGAAGCTGGTGTGTATCTACCCCATTGTTATCTATGATTAATTACCCTCTTATGCTCTGGGGCCTGGAAGGGGTCACAGAACATGGCTAAAGGTCTTGCAGCACACCACATCCTACGCCAAATTATTACTCATATGACTACAGGAAGCAGTTGTTAATGCTGGTGAACTTGGAACAAAGATTTAACATCATGGTGAAAACTGTGTTTCTGACGACT
Organism: Lycocorax pyrrhopterus obiensis; assembly: GCA_014706295.1. Lineage (NCBI taxonomy): Eukaryota > Metazoa > Chordata > Aves > Passeriformes > Paradisaeidae > Lycocorax > Lycocorax pyrrhopterus. The sequence continues at coordinate 121,790,228 of JACSVZ010000002.1, forward strand.
TAGTGCATGTGCTTCTACCCCCAGGGGCAAAACAGTGCCCTTTGTAGAGTCTGCTCTACACAGACGCTCCATGGAGTTAGTAGGTACCAGAACAGCTAAGGCACATTGCCAAGGAGATGCCCTTGAGTGACTGATGCATGCACTTGCCATGCGGTTCAGGTTATTAGATGAGCATGCATACATGCATAGCTTGTTTTTGCAATGAATCTGCAAGCTATATCAAAAGCTGGTATTTTGGGTTGAAACTGAACAGATTAAGGCTTGAATCAATCAGAAAACACTCTGATGTATTTTCACCTTTTGTAAGCATAGTGCTCTGTGCCATGAAATGTTGTAACACTTTCACCTGTTTTCTATAATCAGGACCTGCTCTATTTTGTTCACTCATACCATCTGCAAAGATGGAGTTAGCTCATATTTAAAAGGCATGATATGCTTGTAGGATATGCCATTTTTGTCTGGAAGTTGCAGACAATATAATTTTTATATTCACAGTTACTATGGGTGTCTGTGTATGACAACCTGTAAAAAAATTAACTCTGGATTTCAAAGACAAGTGTAGCAGACTTTGGGGGAAAAATTCAAGTCTGTTTAGCAATAGAAAAAAAGATTGATCAACAGAATTAGAAAACATGTCTAAACATCACTTACATGAGATTATGCAGTTTCTATACTAGTCAGAAAAATAGCTTTCATATTTATGGAGTTAGCATTGGGACAAAAGACAAGGTTTAAATCAACATGTGAAACATGTAGGGGGAAAGTTTTTATGTTGTTTTTCTTTGACATTTTCATAAAATCTGTGCAAGCACTGCTACTTTTAAAGCCACAGCCCTTATTTTTTTCCTTTTTTTTTTTCCTCTGGTGGAATTTAATAAAAGACCACCCCAAAGAGTTTTTCTGCTGTCTGTAGTACAGAAAAATTTGTATTACATATTGACAAGTGTCTTATTACTCACTGAAATGCTGCTTCCTCTGGGTGTATTTATAAGATTAATATTTACCCATCTAATACAATATCTTTTCTATTTTTAAGGGAGCTTTGTGCTATCAGAGCAGAAAGATATCTGAACATTAGATAATTGCACTCACTACTCTTAAATTATGCACTTTACTTTTAAAAGAATACAGAGACTGTTTTTAAAAATGCATTTGAGTTCAGCAGCAACCTTTTGACGCCCCCGGACAGTATTTTAAGAACTCATTTGTTTGAGGGGTTTTTAATCTGGAGACACTGAAAAGTTACACCTGCTGTGATGTCGTCAATCACGCCAGGAGGAAAAATAGTGGCATGATTTGTTATCTGTTATTTCCCTTGCTGTGGTGACTGTCTCCCAGTGCCAGGTCTGTCCTTAAGGCCATCACTTATAGGGACCACTGTCTGTCAAAACCACAGCCAACTTTAAGGGCTGCCTTTGTTGGAGCAGACAAATGAGTATGACCTTTAACAATAAAATAGGCACCTACTGAGAGAGATGAAACAGCAACTGAAATTAAGAACACCATACGGCCATTTCAAACACTCAGGAAAAGTTAGAAGTTGAACTATAACTTAATTATAAGAGTAAATGTGGCTAGATGCTGTCAATAATGAAACAGATATGGTCAGAAATATTGATTAGCAATGAGGGCAAAAACTTATTTCATCCAGGAATCATCCTGCATTTCATTAATTATGAATGGGATTGATGGGGTTCATAAAAGAATGCGGAAGAGTTTAAATTATAACATTTAAAGGTTTATTGTCTTTTCTTTTAAGTAGGTTGCAGAAGTGTACAAGTCATTTATGAATATTCTAGGCAAGGGAGAAAAAAAAAGAACATGCTAAAATTTTGATTTACGCTAATAGGTACTTCAAAAGATCTTCAGAAAAGAGCCTTTGCCTGGTTAGTGATTAGATGTAAGGTGGTCATTGATATTTTGTAGGGTTTCAAAGCACAGTGTGAGAATTCCAGGCAATGCATTGTAAAGACCACAGCACAGTTTGTGGTTTGAAAGACTCTTGTAACCCAACCTGGCAAGTGGTCAGTGGAGACTATATTTTACAGAGCAACACAAATCAATCTTATTGAGCACTTTTCAGGTAATATAATATTCTGCCTGTGACAATAATGAAATTAGCCTATGGATTTTGTTTAAATATTGAAATGCCATTTGAATATTTAATGAAATATAGCGCCCTGTAGATACGCAGATTTTTTGTGGCTTTCATAAAAGGAATGTAATTTATTTTACTAAAAAATACTTGAATATTATGAAGATAATAATAGTATTTTGTTCCTTTTGCTTGCCTCCTTGTTCATATTCAGATAGACCAGATCAAGCAAAGTGCTCAATGCCTTCAGATCCTCCTGAGGTCAATAGGAGTCGAGGACACTCAATGGAACAGAGGTGTTTAGTACCTCCAAGTCATGTAAAGCATTAATGTATTCATCACAATCCTTAAATCACCACTAAAGCTTATGTTTTTTAATTTTGAAAGAGCAATTTTTTTTCAGCACATTCATTTTTTCCTTATTTTTTATTTTTTATCTTACTTATTGTTTGCTTTCAGTTCTCTTAGAAATTGTTTACTAGGACTGGGGGGTTTGTGTTTATTTGAGTTTGGTTTTTTTTCCTAGAAAGTATGTTTTATGTCATTTTCTCATGAAAAACAAAATCACTGTTTTTCAAAAAAAAAGAAAAAATCTCCAGAGATCTGAGTTCCAGTGTGAGAATCAGTTCAAGGCGAAATCTGCTTGGTTTTCTCAGTGTAGCCCCAGTACGGAGATGCACATCACAAAAAGTAACACAGAATTTTCTGTAATCAAAAGCTTTTGCCAATCTTAAAGGCCCAACTTTTTAATACACCTGGAGTCTCAATTGTAATCATACTCTAGAGTGGTTATCCTTTCAGCTTAGGGTTAAAAATCTTTGACAAAGCACCACAGGGAAGCTTGGATTGCCCTTACCTACATTGTACCTAGCCTTGGGATAGATAAATACAGTCTCATTCTCTAATGCTACTGACTGCCTCCAGGAACACTAAATTTTAAGAGAGGAAAACATGAATCCTGTATTTCAAGAGAGGTGGAACTAAGCCATTGTTCACTCCCCTTAAAAAGGATATTCAGTGGCCAGTTCAGATTGCCCTAGGGACACCTAAAGCTGCATTAAGTACTTGTGAAAGTGAAAATCCACTGGGAACCCAATTCCAGTGTTTAAACCTCAGCATGAGAAGTGGAGTTCCTAGCAGGGTTCACTTTTATATGTCTCTATAACCAGGTTCAAAACTTACTGTACATGCAGTAAGGATCTGCTATTCCAGCTAACCTACAGAAACACTATGAAGAGACAGCCCCTTAGAAAATCACTAACAGGAAGAGAAAAAAGCAAACATCTATTTAACTACATCATGACAAAGGCAGGAGAAACAGCGGCTATTCAAGAACTGACAGATCCCTTTTACAAAGTTATGCACCTTATGCTTGGCTAAGAATATTTTTTAACACTGATTTATGTTTTAATTGAGGAAAGATAAAAAATCCAGGCTTGTTCCTGAGCTCTGTAATAAATAGAGCTGATGAGAGAAAAAATCTGTTCCATTTCATAAGAACTGGAGGATTTCCAACATTTGCTTTTATTTCACCTTGGATACTCAAGAGAGGATATGGTTTTGAAATACTGTACATTCAGAATGACCAGTGGCTGAAAATTATCACCTTAGCTAAAAAAAATAAACAATACTTCTCATTCATGGGTTACAGGACCACTGAGGTCTGTGTGTTTGGATATAACACTGGCAGCTTCAAGACCTGTTAACATTTCAGTCAGTATTTTGTGAATTACAATAAATGTAGGTGCGGAAGTTCCTGCTTTGTAAAAATACATCTCGTAGATATGGGTCCATTTGCCTCACTGCTGTACTGTGAAACCTATATGGGGAATTGCTGTTACTGAGATGGGAAAGCAGAGCTGAACATACTCAGACATCATTTTATTATTTGAAACTGTCTCTTACCAGCTCTCTAGTTCAGCCCAATATAGAACCTATATTTAAACATTTTTCCTTCTGGGTTTTGAGGAAGTTTCTTTAAAAAAAATGCATTGAAACAGCAATTTTTTTGCTGGTAAGGTATAGATGTTATTAATTTGCAGACCTGTATTCTTTTGCCCATACTTGGTCTTTTGTTCCACCTCTGGTGCTTCTCGAGCATAAACTGGCTGTTAAAAGGTATTTCATAATTCCATTGGAAATGTCTCTTGTTGCTTTCTCTCTGGGTGACTCTGAACAAGATCACCATCTTGCCTGCCACTCATGCCCGTAATTCAGCCACATTCACCAATTCCATTTTCTTTAGATTTTTTACCCACTATATATTTTCAGATTAACCTCTAAACTGTTAATTCGTACCTCTTCCCACCCCCTCCAAAACCACAAAAACACACACACAACCCCCCCAACATCAACAACGAAAAACAAACTAGAAACCTTCTCCAAGCCTTATTTTGCTGTTTTTCTCAAAATCCAATGAACACAGTCTAGTCTGGCTTGTAAGCAAAGATGCTGGATGGCATTTTAACAATACCTCCCCCTGCTTCTATATCTCAATTAAATATTAGCTGCTATTGGTCTCAAAATTCTTTCTCTGAACTGTTTCCTACCTGACTTCTTCTATTCCATAATGAGAGATTGACTTCTATGTCCCATCTGCCCATTGTACTTATTCTCATTGCCTGCTTGTTACATTTTCTGCTATCTACTCTTCCACCTATTTTTGCTACCTGGTAGATGCTTCCCCTAGTCATGAGTAAATGCCTCTAAAATGCCTTTGAAAGTTGTCTTTCAAAATTTTCAGCAATACCAACCGAAATGTTGACAACAGGCTGCAAGTATCCTAAGGTCATAGTCTGCTGAAAAATTCTGTTCCCCACCCCTCCTTCTGTTATCCTTATCTGCTCTGTTTTGTTATAAGACCCTCAAGTGAAGGGGAGGGCATTGTTTTTCTATATGTTTATATACTACTCAGCAAAATAGTGCCCTGGTCTATGATCTCAGCTGCCAGGGACTCTGGTAATGCAAATAATATATATAAGTGGAGCACATACTCCTTGGGCACAGACCACATGTGAGGTAAATAGGATTACATCCTGCAGGTTAAAACTAGCCTACTATGGTAATACAAAAATGTATACCAGCCACATGACCCAAGGGGATCTTCTTGACTGCCTCTTGATAACGCAGGCTGCAGAGCGGTTGTCTGACCAAAGGAGAACTAAGCCGTTCTTGAATTTCACACCTTAAAACATCAATGCTACTGAGGCAGGAGAAATTTCCCGTTAAATGATTCACAGACTTAATCCCTTTGATATTCGATTGGCTGACCACAACTTAGCACAGCATGCTGCTGGAGTACATCTTTAGTTCTGACTCACAGAAAGATCTCATTCCCACTGGAATTCTGATGCAGAGGCTGGGATTAAAACCAGATCTCACGGGGAAGGGAGGAAGGTACAAGACCGCAACTGGCAAGTTCTGGTTTATTAACTCTCATCTCTGCCATATTTTAAAAATTATTCTTTATCTTAGTCTTGGAAAAACTATTTAATTCCTCAAAGTTTTAATTCTTTAACTCATCCGTGAGTTCTCTCAATGAGCCTTTACTGTTGGTCAAGCTGTGAGCTATTCAAAAAGCAGGACCTACAGAGCTCTTAATACTTTTCTGTGCAAATATCAAAATGTATATGTTAGGGATATAAGCAGAGCTGAGAAAAAGGAATTTAATTCTTCTAAACACAAAAAACAATCTAAGGGAAACAGAACTGTTTCTCAGAAGAAAGAAAGAAACAAAACCAAAAAATTAAAATGTAAAAAATAAATAAAATAAAATAAAATAAAATAAAATAAAATAAAATAAAATAAAATGGCAGAAAGAGAAATACCAAGAAAAAGAAGAATAAAACCCAAAATCCAGAATATAAAATTTACAGTGACCTGTAGGCACTTTCAACACTGTCCATAGTGAGAAAGACAAGTTTTCTCGATGTATTCCTAAGAAATATGAAATGAATTCTACAAAAACAAATTCTACAAAAAAACTTCAGAGGAAATCCTCCAAATTTTATTCCTTTTCTAGCACTTTCATTATTCCTGCTTCAGCTTTCAACAAAGTCAAGGTTTTTGCACTGGCCACCATTAAGTTGCTACAACAATATATATTACAGGCAAATCCAGATACTTAAAATCACCTCTGAAAACATGGCTGAACTCCCCAAACTTTCCTGTGGCCACAAACAAACCAACCTGACTGTCAGCAGAGAAAGCCAAAGAAATCCACCACTAGATAAGAACAAGGAACGCTATCTTATTTCACACTGTCTACACTGCTAAATCCCTGTCAGAGCCCTTTCCTGCCACTGACGTTGTCAAACACAAAGTTCCAGATGCTGTGCCGCTCAGCCCAGGCCCTGTTGCTCTCAGGCACAGAGACAAAGTGTACAGTGCAGGCAAGGTGGTGAGGGAGCTTCTCCTAACTGCATGGCAATTGCTGAGATCTGTTCCCATCCTCGGGAAGTATGAGTTTACAGGGCTTCCAGCAAGCTGAGACTGATGCCTGCTGCAACCAGGATCAGAGGCAGGGAAGAGTCATTGTACAGTCGGGCTCTGGTCTCACAAAGTAAGCAGCAATTAACTGCACAGCCTTCCAGACAAGGCAAAAACCCAAATACTAGTGCAAACCTTGGGAAGCAACCAGCAGGCTGCTCCCATGAGTGGTATGTGTTACCTACCTTCTCCCAGAGCACTCAGCTGGGAGGTCATACTGTGGGTTGCTTCTTGACCTATCAATACATAGTTGTGCTGGCTTTTTGAATGGTTTAGGGCTTTTTTCCTCTTCCTGTCCACTTCCTCAGTGGGTTTCACTGACCCCAAGTACTCAGCTAAGGGGCACTGGTGCCTCCCAGTAGACTGGTAGTCACTTGGTGTCTGACTAGGGGTAGCAAGGTCCAAATGTGTGAAAGAGTTGATATGTCAGTGCTTTCTGCTTCTCAGATACGTGGTATCTCACAGCTGAAACTGAGGTACATGAGTCAACTAGGCCAGTTCATTTTCCAGGCTTGAAGGCAAAGTCTCTTTTCCAAGGAATGCATTCAAAGTTCATATAGCTACTGTTAATATAATGAAACACTTCAAAAACACTGACCAAGTAAATATGTGTGCTTGTATAATTAATCATTTTGTCTACAATGTGACAAGCAATGAATGGATTCACAATGGACTTACTTTAATACAATTTCTGTCAGAGATACCAAAAATTTTGCCATCACTGTGGAATATTCCTGCAATCCTGTCACATTGTATCTTATAGCCTGTATTATTTTTATCATTAATATTGGGACAGTAGGCCAGTTTTTGTCATTCTTCATCTAAAGGCACCGAAATAATTATTAAAATATATCTATGTGTGAAGATAAAATCTTATATTGCACAACCCTGTGATGGGCTATATAAACTGGATGAAAAGGCTTCCCATAAATATTACACTCTTCCCCCTTTGTGTATAGATAAAGATACTTTTCAAACCATATTGTTTTTAGATGGTTAAAGAAGACAAAGAGGCAATATCACACAGACAATGGCAATGGCAATGGAAATCTGCCTCTGTTTTACACTCATTTGAGTTGATCTCAGCAGCTTTGATCATTGCAGTCCAAGGATAGCATACACACATTTTACGTTTCTTCTGGGGAAAATGCCTCTGAACAATGCCTTTTGTGTCACTGCTGAACAGAGAAACAGACAAGGGAGAAAGCACCCAAATCTATGTCTCCTTTGCAGGTACTACCTGAGCTTCTTTTTGCTGTTTTACCTCTCGAAAGGCAAGTGTGCAAAAAAGCCTGCTACATTTCACAATAAGCCAAGCATATTCACAGAATCACAGAATCTGGAATGGGTAAAGTTAGAAGAGATCACAGTGGGTCATCTGGTCCAACCTCCCTGCTCAAGCAGGATCATCCCAGAGCACATGGCACAGGATTGTATCCAGATGGTTCTTGAATATCTCCAGTGAGGAGGACTCCACAACCTCTGTGGGCAATCTGCTCCAGTGCACAGTCACCTGCACAGTAAAGTTCTTCCTCACATTCAGGTGGAACGTCCTGTGCATCAGTTTCTGCCCATTGCCTCTTGTCCTATTGCTCAGCACCACGGAGAAACGCCTGATAAAATCCACTTTTCATACTCCGTTCAGGTATTTATAGACATCTATGAGGTCCCTCTCAGCTTAACTTTCTCAGCCTGTCCCTGTAATAGAGATGCTCCAGTCCCCCAATCATCTCCTCTGCACTCTCTCCAGGAGCCTCATGTCTCTTGAACTGAGGAGCCCAGAACTTACCTTCCTCGTCCTTGTGACTGCTCCAGCCTTATTAAGCAAACTCATCCTGCCCCAATTCATGTATGTAAGCCACATATAATAATTTTGAATATCTGAAGATGTAGACACTGACTGCTGTCATGCTACTAATTGTAGCTTGGGTCAGAATGGTGCAAAATCACCAGATCTGTCAAACAAATGATATTGAATGGAGTGAGCTGGTTGAAAGGAATAGAAATCAAAATACAGTAATAAAGAATAAGGGCAAGGACAAAAAGAAAGTTTAAAAATGCTGTTATTGTCATTTATCTAGATGTCCAAAAGTGTCTGAAAAGGATGCCACTTATGGTGATATACACTAGGACCAAAAAAACCCAGAGGACAGATGTGAATGCTCTGATAGATGTTGTAATGAAAGAAAGCTCAAAAGAGTGTACAGAGAAATAAAGTAATAAAGCTGGTGAAAAGAAGCAGCTGTGGAAAGGGCATCATTTCAGTTCTATTGCTACTGCCTAGGTGATAGAGGAAAATTAAAAACAAACAAAAACAACCTGAAAAAACAAGAATATTCAGGACTTAATAGCAGATGTCCTTCTGTGAATGAGTGAGGGACATCGAACAGAGCCACAACTGTAGTCTTTGTGTCGTGCACAGACTAGACATGAAATGTGCATGATTTAGAATGTACCAGCTGACAAAGAGTGTTTTTGCTTTCTTTCCCCTACATTTTCAAGTAGGTCAGTCTGAACTATGTGATTAAAGTTTGATTAAAAATACATACTGACATATATAAAAATATATACCAGATATATACCAGTAGTCTGGTAGTTGTTGGTCACAAATATACAATGGTTGGTTGGTTGTGCTATGTCTATAGCTACTAGAAGTTGAATTCTTACAAAGGTGCAGTCACTTCTGGTCTTTCCAAGAAATATGTTCTTTATGAAGTGTCATTAATGTCCTCCATTCTTTTCAGAAACCAAGGATTCCCCCCAGCCTTTGGAAGATACTTCTCACAGCTAAACTGCGAAAATTCAATGCAGGCCAGCCAGTGGCAATTCCTTGTCCAAGGGATACATTAAAGTGGCATTACCAACGGTGAACGGTCTGCTCTATCAATAGTATATTGATATCTGTATATCTATATACTACGTATCTCCTTAAAAGGACAATATGGTATCACCTTTCACTGAGCAAGGAAAGATGTAGGTATTATGTATTTAAACTATGCATTTGTGTCCCTGTTCCAAATATGGACTTGCACAGCAATATCAGATAAATCAAAAATCTGCATTTCATTCATATGATAAGACTTGGAAAATGTGTTACTAGTCACCTAAAAAGACAAGTTTATGTACAATATCTTGAAAAACTGTTTGACAACAGAAGGTCAGATGTGACATATATTTGACATCCTAAAACCTCAAACTAGTAAAACTTTGAGGTCAAGCAAAGGTAAAATCAGAATAACCCTCTTCAGATTTTTATCGTGTATGATAGGGCCACAAATAAACTTTAAGTTCCCCCAGCTTCTAACATGTCTGAACTTGACTGAAAGCTGAAGAGAAAGCTTATCTCTTGATTTTCACATGTAAGCTAAATGGTAAAATAACCTTGACTCATTAAAGATGTCAGTGTTGTAGATGATTTGGATATCTTTGCCATTTGAAAGTAACATATGGATAATTTACTCAAGTTGAGTTTTTCTTAAGTAATTTACAGTGCTGCACAGCTTCAGATTTTTCACCTTTGTGATTACCCAGAATACTTTAGCATTAATCACAATATTCAACAGTGGAAAGAAAAGCTAGTCTATTTATTCAATCTGTACAAAGAGTAATATGTCTTTTTACACTTATAAGTTTTACAGTGGGTTGCTTATTGAGATTTTGCCAGTGCATGCACAAAAAAATGTTATAAATAGGAATACATGATTCAAAATTGCAAATTATTTTGCAAATAATAGGTCCATTGTAAAATTTCCAGAATGCATTATGAAACAGTGTCAGTGCTTGCCCATGTGTTGTATAAATATTACCTATCTAGCCTGTCACCTTTAGTCTGTGAGACAACCAAGATTTTATTTCTAATTGGTTTTTTTATTACTATCAAATAAAAAAGCTCTGTTCATAAAAAATTATTAGGGCTGTTTCACCAGAAATGTTGTGGTCTGGGATTGCACATTTTCCTAGGTAAAGTTGCCATCTCTTTTCTTACTGAGAAAGAATTACTCTTTCTCCACATTTGGCAGAATTATTTCGGCTATATCTCTTGACTTTTTGGCTTCTAAATGGATACAAGAGTCAGCCAATGATGAAAAAATTTATTCAGACTGCGTGGCATAATGAAAGAGTAGGTGTCGTGCTAAAGAAAGTTCCCTTAGAGGAAAAAAAATGTGTTCAGACACACTTCAGATGTGACACTGATATTCATACTCTGCATAAGTAAACTTTTGTAGCTATTTACAAATTTCAAAGGATAAAAATAGGTGTTCCTTATCCTAAGGCTTTAGGGCAGCTTACTCACCTAAGTAGATAATCTATGATACCCTAAGTACGAATATGGTACTGAAAATGGATGGGCTTATGCAACAGGTTTTTTAAAATCATAAACAGTGTATGATGCTTATGCAATATTTACTTTATAACTAGAATATTTGTAATTTCTTCGTGTGAAATTTCAAGTTTTATACAACAAAACTGGAGAGAACTGGATGGGTGGAATAGACAAGGTCCTTCTGAGATCCTCAATCTGAATAAGGCTTTCTAGTCTTTTTAGAGCCAGTTCTTGTCACCCCACTCCTGAGATGGTGTTTTTAAATGGTGTGCCACAAGTACAGCCGAGACATTTGAACCTCAGCATGCTTCAACATCAGAGTGCTCTGAACTTGTATGCAAATGCTTTGCAGTCCCTTCAGATTTTCTCTTGCATTTTTGTATCAGAAATACAATATGTGAACTGATAATGGATTTCAAAACAATCAAATGTAAATTAATTTGTCTTGGTTCTAAAATCCCTAGAAGTCTGTGTGCAGAATTTGTCTAAGAAAGGCAGCAGTGCCTAGAAAAGGAGGAAAAGGGGGAGGGAGGCTGGGTGAGTGTTCCTAAGGGTTCTAAAGTTATAAAAGAAGTTTGCATTTCCAGGGAGATGTATGATTAGACAGTTTGGATTAGGAAGCCATTGGTGAAACTGAAGGAATTTACGAAATATCATTTGTGACTGTGCTTCTGCCAGTGCTTGAGTTATTGGGAACACTACACATCCAGAAATGGAGATTTGCTGCAACTTGTGGTGCTTCTAATTAAGTCAGACTGTGGCTACAGACCTGTGTCCAGAACTGCTTTCCTTCGCTTGAATTATGTTGGATCTCTATTAAGTTATAATTTTGCTAAGGAACACTCAGTGGGAGTTTTAAGATTCCCCTCCAAATAAAAAAGGGAATACTTGGTCAAGAACCCAGCACTGGTCTGAATCAGTTAAGAGCTCTGCAGGGGGTTTTTTGCCCCCCAAAGAATCACATCAAGGATGATCTACAAAAGGAAAAGTCAACCTTGCCTGAAAGGAAAACAACGAAAATAGCTTTATTTGGTAAAAATAAAAAACTTCAAGGCTTGTTTTCTCATGAATTTCTACTAAAGAAAAACGTAAGGTAGTGTCTGTAACTCAAGTTAGGAGAAATGTTGACTGAGTATTGACAGACACCACAAAACTGGTTTAAAAGCTTCATGTTTTGAGGAGATATACTGTTCTTAGAACAAACATTATTGCAGAATGATACAAACTACACTAGGGAAATCAGCTAGAAGGGCGAGCGCTCTCTGAATATGTGGCAGCTTTGAAGAAGTTGGCAGGAGTGTATCTTTTTTGGACAGTCATAGATCAGGCATTGTGGGACAGGAATGTTTATGACATGTGAAACTGTCATCTGTAAAAGCTTGCAACCTGTGCACAGACACCCATACAAACACGAGTGCTTTAGCATTTGGAGCTTAGAAAAGAATAGTCATATAAAACTTTGTTGCAACTGTAGGGACTATATTTTTGAAGTGACAAACAAAATGCACAGATATTTTGGAAGAAAGCCTTTCTTTTTCCCCCAAGTATCCATCTGAAGGAAGTGGGGGAGTAGCCCCCAAATCAAATTGTAGAAGGAAGATGTATTTATACTCTAAAACAATGTTACGAGATACGAGTTTGCTGAAAAAATATGCTTTCAGCAGAGATGATGATGAAGTTGGTGGTCTTCTTTCCTCTGGATACATTCTCCCTGGGAAGACGACCACAGAAAAATCGGTGAGGAACAGAGAGCATAATGTAAGAGGGACACCATGGTGATGTGTAAGCAGAAAGGTACTCCCCTCTGTTTGGTAGGATATAGTTTAAAAGGAAGAATGGATGAATGTTTGAATGTGTTCTATTAATTAAATGTAATTGTTTAGCATAATTTAACACATAATAGTCCATGGCCAAGAAGAAATGGTTAAGTCAGAGTCCACAAAATTTTCCTTTTCATCCCAAGTAGAAGGCTTCCAAAACTGGAGACCACTGCTGATACAAAACGTGCAAAAAGTCCAGGAACTTATCTTGGTATCCTACATATGATAAATCCAAAAGCAGAGATACTGCTACGGAGTATTTATTAACAAGATAAGATAACAATGCATAAGAACAAACATGAAGTGGGTTACTTAAACTTGTTGGGAATTTTCATTTGAATGGACAATTAAAGCTAATCATTAAGCCAATTTTGCAAGGATAGAATGTAGCAGAATACACAAAATAGCACGTTACATCAGAGATTTGTTTGGGCAGATATCACCAAAATTACAAAGCCTTTGTTATTTATGGATTTAAGTTGTGCCTGCTACAAAGTTTTGATGGTGTTAGAGGTGGGCATCTGACAAAATACTTGTTCAAACCAGGAAGCAGCATCAAGGGTTCCGTAATAATTCACCCACAGGAATATTTTTTCTTTAGAATGTAATTTCATGCAGCTAATTTTGAAACTATCTGAGTTTCTAAATATAATAAAGAGAATGTTTCATCAAAAATGGATAAGAGAGTATCAGGCATCTGAAGGCACACCTCCACCTGCAAGAAGTAGGGAGTTGGATTCAATAGTCCTTATGGGGCCCCTCCAACTCAAGATATTCTATGATAATATGTTCTTTTTTAGATAAATAAAGTGAATTTCTGACTTGAAAATTTTCAAAAAAGCAGATACAGCAGTGTTGGTGACTGCTATAACTACTGTTACGTTAAAGCAGCTGATTTTCCCAAATTTGCAAGTATTAACAAGTAAAAATTTCACAAGGATATCCTGATATATATCAATGAAATTAGAATTTAAGAAAAAAATGTCATATTGGATTTCTTGGCTTTAAACTGCTATAGACATGACAATAGAACAAATAACAGTATATGATGGAAGGAAAAATGAGAAAGCAAATGAAAGTGGGTATAAGCTGCAAGTTAAAACCTCTAGGAGAGCTAAAGGAAAGCCAAATGATATTTAAATGAAATACCAATTTCCCATAGAATTTAAAAAAGTAAGAATGCTTTAAAAATCTTATTAGTAACATCTATAGGTTCACTGCTAGATTTGTTTGATCATATACTGATGTATGAAGACAGGAATGTTCAGAAGATATTTCAGTTCTTTATTTGAAAAAAAAACAGAGAGATGTACCTGTCCCATGTGATGCTGTTGTAATTGGAACTGTACCCTCTGTGGCAAAGGTTTTTGACATTTTTAAGTTAGCTGGCCAAGATATCTCACACTCAGGAACTACCCAGCATGTCTCTAAACCATAAATGTTTGCCATAAAGAAATGGAAAGCAGGGCAAATTCCAGGGGACTCAAAGACTGGAAGTGATTTCCAAATATTTCAAAGGATTCAGAAGTTTAACCAGAGAGTTACTAATAGGACAGAATGGTGCTAAAGTTAATTAAAAAGACATTGTTCACAAAGTAGCTAGAAATTTAATTATAAGAGGCAAAAGTGTAGTCAATGCCAAATTATTCTCCAAAAGACAAGAATTTTCATCAAGTTGTATGGATTTTTTTTTTTTGAGCCTTTTAACAGGATTAAAGACTTCAGTTATAGAAACATTCTGCAGGTAACGGGGACTTCTTCCAACCAACTGACTTATTTTTAGAAGATGTTATGGTTAATAACAGGTGGAGCCCTATATGGTAAATAGGCCACACAAATTTGACTTAGAGACAGATGACAGAAACTAGTTGGTTTTGCTAGAAAACAATAAAGTGACTTTTTCAGTCAGACCCAGAGTTTCAAGTCTGGATCCAGCGTTAGCTAACCACTTAATCAAAAATGCAGATGTCAGTGTCACATCTTTCAGAAGACACAGATGTTGGTGAGGCAGCAAGTGATGAGCACATCTCACTTTCACAGAGTGATTTGAATGGCTTGTTAAAAAGGGTAGTGTTTGTACTTTTTAATACAGCACAATAGAACATAAAATATTGGGGAGTGAAAAAAAGGACTCTGGTTAGAGAATTGAATAATTCTGGACAGCAGTAACTCGGAGTTGAAACACAATACTGAGTCAGTCAGAGACAACTGCTGATCCTGCTCTTTTTGCAGGACCTGCCTCTGTGGTTCACGCTTTCCTTTGGTATGAAAATGATAACAATACCAGGTAGCAGTGTGGAACTCAATTTCACTTTGTACATAGCACAGGAAAAGGGTTAGTAGGATATATATCCATCCATACTTCAGAAGGACATAGAAAACCAGAAACAGAGAAAGATTAAGAGAATCTAAAAAGGGCTTTGAGGAAAGAAATTACAGGTTTTAGAATCCAAGGGTTTAAGGTTCCTCAGTTACTTATTTTGTAAATTAAATTGAGTGGGGCAATCAAACATCAAAATACATGGTAGATTTACCTTTGGAATCTTGAAGGCAAAATCATACATCCTTTTCAGAAATGTGCACCTGGGAGTACATTCAAGCTAGGAGTGCAGCTGACTGACTCTGTGACAGGTGCCTCTCTGCAATGGCTCTGGATTCCGTGGGTCCTTATTTAAGGACTTTATTAAATAGCTTATTAGATGTGCAACTCCACAACAAGATGATAATTTTAACCAGACCTCTCCTACCCAGCAAGCCACTGGTAAGGCATTTAGGTTTTCCCTCTCCCCAAAGGCACATCTGGGCTGTTGCTTTCTTCCTACCACGTCTGATTTTTCAACAGCCCCTTTCAGGAATTTCTGACTAAGCATTAGGCTCCTTTTCACACATCTGGCTTATCAAACTTACAGAAAGAGCTCCCTATGTAAATCCTAACTCATCATTCTCAGTGCAGAATCCTCGGGCTTTCCAGCGCCGTATGTCTCACACAGCTGCCAGCTTCCACAGGCCCTTGCAATTTTGCTTTAAATGTAATGTTAGATCTCTAGGCTCAGTGAAGGATTTCTTGTGTAACAATTTGGATTATGGACTGCATAAATTATTCCTTTCGTCAGAACGGTGTTTCCTGATAAAATTCTGCCCCTTTTCACCCTTACCCTATTTCTCTGTTTCACTACCTCCCAGTCTGCCTTCAGCTGCTGCCTTGGAAAATGGATATCCTGGAATCACACAGCAGTTCTAATTCTGTTTCAAGAAAAGTACAGGTTGATGGAGTACAGTAAAATGTCGTGATATCTTGACTATACTGAGGGGCTGATCTCAAGAGGTTTCAGTCATAATGTACCTGGTAACTGAGAATGGCTTGGGTTGTGGTGCAGAGATGTCACGATGCTAGTCAGAATTTAGGTGTTCACATTTGGGGGGTGGAGGGAGTGTATTAGCTCCCTAGTGGATTTTGTCTCTGACTTTGTCTTGGAACTTTTTTTGATAGCAACACGTATGTCAGTTATAAAATTATTATCCCGTGTCTTTCAATGCACACATTCTCATTCTAATGGTGGTTTTGTAAGGGTGTGAAACATATGAATGCATTCATATATCAATACATTTTGCAGTTAAAATTACCATTTCTTGAATTTGGAGGAAGAAACTATTTGGAGATGAAAAGAATTCCAGCCTGATCTACCTCTGTTTTCTCTTCTGCAAAACTTCATGTCTGTCTGACTCTATTTGCTGAAAGAGAGGTTGAAAATTTGGCAGTGCTTCTTCGTGCATCAAAATGTTAATATTTATACCTTTTGAAAAATCACTTTTTTCCAAATAAATAAAAATCTATATGGTAGAATATAACTTTTAATTTGATGACAAAACAAGCTCAAATACTGCATTCTTTTGGTCTGGTTTGGGTTTTATTACATCATGTTGCTTTACATTTCATATTTCAATTGGTTAGTGCTCAGCTCTACTCAAGAAATTTTGGTACCCCGGCTTTCTTTCTATTTCTGCTTTATTTTCCACTAAAATATCACATGCTTTGAAAATGAATTTGGAGGGGAAAAAAAGCATTTGTTACAGTAATATGTTTCATCATTGTGTAGGATATCCTCTGTATCACTCCATCTATTCAGGGTGCTACTGCAATTAATGCAATCACTCTGTAACCTGGCATTTCATAGCAATAATGCTGGCCTTTATGTAGCCTGTCTCCTGTTTCCTATTGTACAAAACTTTTCACTGTGGGTCTCAGCATGGTTTCGAAAATGCATGTCTTATTCTTTATTTTATCACACAACCTTGAAATAAGAAGTTAATTTCTATCACAAACTTGACCTTTAATACTGTTGAGCCTTATCTTTTCTCATACTTTTTCTTTAACCTTCTAAGATACAAAAGACATCTTAAACCCATACAGAGTGTTAAATCCTAAATATTTTCTAAGCAGCTATGATCTACTTGCCACATTAGAGTTGTAAATTAAGGTCTCATGTGTTGCAGGAACCAGCCTTCCATATCACAGTTTTCTCCCCTGAATGAGGCAAGAGTCAGTCAGTAAATATATGTGGTCAACCTCAGATTTGCCTCACTGGGAGTTCACATGTATTTTTAAGTGCCTTCAATTGTTAATGTATTCCTCAAATGAGATGCATCACCTTGAAGAATGACTTTTTGCCCTCTGGGAATACGCCAAACAAGTATTTCATTCACTATGATAATCAGTTCTACCTCCAGCAACATATGAAACCCAAATTTAATAGGCACTAGTGATTAGGTTTTAAGACACAGAGTCATCACTGTCCACTGTAACAATAATAATAACACAGGGAAAAAAAGAGGAGAAAAAAATGCACTGTATTTGCTTTTAGGAATCATTAATAAAAGCAATCTAACTATCAACATTTGGGGAATATGCTTAATAAATATAATGTGTCTTGTCATTAGAGAAAAAAATGATAGCAGCATTTTTTGTTAATTTAGAAATTTTCTTGAGCATAAATAAAAGCTACTACTTAAGTTGTATAACCCTAGAAGCCAAAAAAAAAACCCCCAAAAAAACCACCAAGAACAAGGAAGGGGGAACTGCATATCATGTTCTTTAAAAGCTTTTAATTATAAAATTTATAATGAAACAAAGAATGTGGGAGAGAAAATGAGAAAATTGAGCTCCCTGAACAGTTTTCAGTGTTAAAATTACCCAAGATCTTCCTGAACTTAAACTTTTATAGAAAGCAGAAAGGATAGTTATATGACATTATGGAAAATAAAAAATCAGCCTTTAAATCAGCAGCTTAGGTTGTGGACAGTAAATGATACAGTGGTTCCACTTTCTTGGAACTGAGAAGCAGAAGAAAATGAAGAAAGATGCCAGTGACAGGGTGAGGATGATGAAAGCAAGCTAGCATTATGAATGATATGTTAAGTGATTGGCTCAGATGGAATCATGGGATTGCTGCCTTTCGCAGATGCTGATTTTCATCTATATTGTTTGCCTCCTTCTCAGAAAGGCCTAACATATGCAGAATGTGTGTGCATGCGCATGAGCAATATAGAACAAATACAGATATATATTTATATGACAAGATATATATTCTTATATGTTCAGAAACCACCTTATCCCTTTTAATGTCCTTACACCTGATCCATTTAGCTAATCAGGATAGCTTACTTCGACATAAACCGATAAACTGTGTCTTACATGAATTAATATCCTCCTGCTTTCTTTATTCATGAAAGTATAACATTTCTTTTTTCATTTGTCTACCTTACTGAAAGGGAAAGTATTTTGGTTGTTTTGTTTTGGTTTTTTTACTAATTATTAATTCTGAAAGGTATCTTCTGATCTGCTAAACTGCATAAATACAAGAAATAGTATTTCTACTTAATAACAACGTGTTGTCTAGCAGGAAGACATACTGAGGTCCTGTTACATTTTCTTTGATGTGCTTTAAGCTGCATACCGTGCATTCTCTGCTTTCAAACTAACAGGCATTACCAGTATCATTCAGTCTGCTGGCTTCTTTGTGTGGACAAACAGAAAGATAAAATGATGCTTAACATTGATGAGCTATATCAGAAACACATGCACGCAATTAAATGTAATACTAATTTTGAAGGGTTGTTTTACTAAGATTACCTTCAGCAACATTTTTGGCATCATAAACAATCCCTAACTCCAAGCTTCTTCTCTGAACATTAACTCTTTAGTGCCTCGTTCATTTATTTTTAGCCCTGTGTTCTTTGAATATTCTTGTTTTGCAATTGAAACAATTTGAATTTTAAAGGGTCTATGGGGGGGTCACACACTAGTGTATAAAATAACAAATTATTTTTCTATAAGATCCTGATGTGAGAAAAAAGTCAAATCTTCCCGTTTTACCAAATATATTGCTTTTTTTAGCTGTGCAATTTAGGTACCAAATAATTTCAAAAGCCTGTAGCATCTTAAGAGATGTACACAAAGGCGTGTAGATATCTAAATACTAAGAAGGATGTACTCATTTTCATCTGAATATCTTGCTAGAGATTATTCATTTTATGAATACTTATGATGGCCATGATAATATTTAGGATACTGTTTCTGTCAGAAAAAAAGGCCAGAGAACTATTCAGTTTAAAGTTTGTTAGCTTAAGACTCTATTCTAGATCAGGTCAGTGGCATTTATGTAACTAATTTCTTGCTGCAATCCTATCACTTCACTGAATATTTACCAATTGCTTGTGGGGAAAAATAATGAATTCTTTTTTTCAGAGCAATAAATATTGATAATTAAACTAATGAAGTATTATTATTTTTTCCAGGCTGGACATAGAATTGACCCAGGTGCTCATTATTAAAACTTTTTAATATATTTTTGCAGAATGAGAAAATGAACATCAGTGAACCAATATAATTAGCATGCCTTCTAAATAGATGATATAGTTATATACTTGTTAGTATTAGGAGATCCTACAAATTTCATTTATCAAGATACAACCCAGCAGGCATTTTCTAGTGAAAAGGGCGCCTGTGAATCCCCAGTATACCACTCAGATCACCCCCTGAGGGGAAACGCAACTTGCATTCAAATCAAACGTTTTCCTATCAAATGCTCCACTAATGGCTTTCCTATGAGACCCAAGCCTCTCAGTCACCTACTACCTATTTAGACATGTCAAAACAGAATTCGTTGTTTATTTGTATTTCATTGAAGTGAGTCTGTTTTCTCATATTGAATTTGTATCCAAACCCCAGGTTGTCAATACTACTTAGTTAGATCTGCTGTTTGTTGTGTTTTTCTCTGCATGCGATCCAGGGGAAAAATTAGTGTCACTCATGCCAGTTTCAACCCTTCTATAAACCCTTAAGCAGTGTATTAAATAATTTTATAAAGTAACTAGCATATATATTGAGTGATCTTGGAAACAGTTCTCACATTGAAAGCTGTTTTATCAGATGCAGTGATGACTTTGCTATGCTAAGGTTTGCCCAGAAAAAAGCTAGAAAAATAACCAGTGTAAGGAAAAAAAGGAAGGGGGGGGGGAAGCCATTGTTTCCAGTATTTCTCTAAATTACAGTAAGTTTAATTGCCTCACTTCAATATAGCTCAACTAGTCAGTAGACATACGTGACTGCAGTCATTTTTGTGAAAATTATTTAAATTAATTCTGTTAGCAGCCTCTAAGTTAGTTTACTTGTGCTTAAGCCTAAATCTGTGCATTAAACATTCCATAAAAACAAGAACTAAGTGTTATGTTTGATATGCACTTCAAAAGCCTAAAAGGCCAAAGAAAGCCCTTCCTTAATTATTGAAGAAGTGTCTGTAAAGGAAACATGAGCAAATAGCATTCATGCTTTCATCCCCAGTAACCTTTTATTGTCCTTTTCTTCAGATGGCCAAGTCAGTATATTTAATAAAGGGAGCAGCAACCATCAAAGAAGGCAGGGGTCTAATAAATGGTCCTGATTAAAGGCCCTGACAGGGTATGAACTTTGCATAAATTTTCCTATGGTGTCAGGCTAGGATCCTGATTGAAAACCCATTAACATAATCACACATTTAGAGGAAATGCTGTAATGTATCAAAAACATTTCCCTTAGTGTAATAATTTTAAGGACATTAAAATGCAAATGATAATAAGGAACTGTGTTTTAGTGATGTTCTGAAAGCCTGATTATTCAAATATTTAGTATGAAATATGGAAGCTCCTTTAACTAATGCATCTACATGATTTCAAAGATTTAATCTATATTTGTACTTGAAAGACTTTTATACCACTACTGAATATTTCCTGTTAATTTAGACTTGCAAAATCCAGCAAGAAATTTGGTTTAAATGATAGTGCTAAGTGCTAAGACCTTTTAGCCTGCTTAAAAAAAAAAAAAAAAAAAAAAATGTCTGTGTTGAAACCAGGACACAAGCCATGCTCTTTCATTAAGTACTGAATTGTAAAAGTCCACATTTTGGCATTGTTTGGCTTATAAAAATAGTTTGCAGAATTCGAATTGCACTTTTCTCTGTTTCTATTAAAATATATGGTTAAAACAGATGGGCCATTCAATCACAGCAGTAATATTCTTTAATGCTAATTTTTAACAATAAAAGAAACACTATCCTCCCACACACAAATAGCCATAATTATGTAAAGAATGACTGCTTCAGACTGATGACTTTCAATATGCTTGAGTCTAGCATACTGGTATAAGAGGCCAGAAAGGTCAACAGTAATTCATAACTGCTATAAAATTGTGTAGCATCCTAGGGCTTCTGGAGGATGCTGACATTATCATGGTTCTTCTGCTGGTTTGTATATGTAAATTTGTGATAGGAAGTGCACTGCTTTGCCATATCGCATGCAGAGCATCAATCAGGCAGTAGAATACATCAGAGTATTTTCATTATGCCTAGTTATTTACTGCATCAGAAGAAATTACCCTGGCAAGCCAAGCGGCCTTCTCTGGATAGCATGATATGACCAACCAGGTTTCAGCTCAGAAGTCTTGTAAACATTACAGGATTAATCTCACAATCACAATCATCAATCTTTCCTAGTCCTGCCTGGGTGCAACTGTGGAGATTGGTAACCAGGCAATGTAGATTTAAATTTAACCCTGAACATCAAGAGCTATATGTCAGATCCGTGCACCATATTACAAACACCTATATTTTTACTCCAGCTTTAGTACAAAATGATGAAAACATAAAATTTTTGCACTTCAAATTCATGTCTAATTTTTCATTCCCATTTTTGATGCATTACAGGGAAATAAGAAATATTCTGAAAAAGATACTTTTCATAATACCAGAATCTAATGCTAAAGCGATGCACTGTGACGCCTGGATCTAAGGTATGTATTAGAGACAACTGACACTGCAGTAAAATGTGGAGTAGTAATACAGGTTCAGGACCAGACTTGGGCTCCCTGGCACTGAGCCATTAGAGGTTAGGGCACTGTCGGGGTAATGTACTTAGCCTCTAACAAATGGAGCATTAAATACATCATGCTGACTCATAGGTAGCATTGGCACCAGTTTCTGAAATGACTGCTTGCTTGCCCTCTTGCCAAAGGAGGGAGAGATTCTGGCAAATCTAGGTCCTCAATGTAAAAATAAGAAGCTGGGAAATGAGAGCAGCCTGTATGAATGTTTCATCATTGTGTGTTTAACTATGTGCAGTATATAAGCTAGCCTACCAAGATAATGCAGAAGATAACATGTATCCTTTTTCTTTTCTTTTTTAAAGTCACATGAAAATAGCAGTGATAGTGATCATTTTTCAGTAGTCAAGAAACAATAAATATATAATGAGCGGATCATGTGTAGAGACTGTGTGGCAGTTTAATTTGAACTCTGATCTTTATTTTTATTCTTGTTCAAAATACTTTTTTGCTGCATGCATCCTAAACATTTTTCTCCCTTTCTATCTCTGCATCCTAAACATTTTTCTCCCTTTCTATCTGCCTATGTTTTTCTCTCTCTCACTCTGTCTCTGTCTCTTTGTCTTTCTCTTTCTCACATATATAGTTTTTCTATTTTATAGAATGCCTATAAAAATTGTTAATAAGCTTGGGCTTACTTTTATGATTTACAGAAATATTAATTTCCATGGGTTTCTGCCTTTCTCTTTATTTAATCAGAAATGTGGGCACTTTACTGCTGTATATGAATGCATTCCCTCTGTAATAGGTTCCTGTTTAGCAAGAGAGCAAGCCTCTGCCTACTAAATAATTCCTGTATAATATGCAGCGATCATACTCATTTGGTCTTCAATGATGAAAACTCGGCAACACAGTGCTTAGCTGATGCACAGATGTGAAACCACTGATTTCAGAGATGCTTCCTGATTTATGCCCTCTGAATGTCTCATTTAAATCTTGCTTTCCTTCTACAGATGTGGGGACTGAACAGTTAAATGTGGAGAAGATGGGTGTATTGCAGTGCTTACTCTATTATTTCTCTTCACAATCCCCCTCCCCTAAATTGATTTTTTTATCTCTTTGGCCATTTTTAAATAACTAATAGCCTGATATACTTTTGTGACTATATCTAGTCACATGCTGTTCCCTTCACAGGCCCAGTTAAACCCACAATACATAAGTCTTCCAGTGCAGATAAGACAAATGTGTACCACCTCACACAGATGAGCTTGGTGCATGTGGGGGTGTGAGGGGTACGAGACTTACCTGTTTGCAGACAGGAATCACAAAGCTCTTTGGGAGGCAAAAAGCACATTAATACAATGAGCTGGCAATATGATTCCCAGTTCTTTGTGGCTTGTTACCATAGTGAGATCAGGCATTTCTTTGACCACAGGCCTGTAGAAATTTCTTGGGTAAGCAGGAAGAGATGAGAATGGTATTAAAAAAATAGCCTGGCTTAGCCCCTTAGTGCAGGATACGCTTCTGCCTCTCATGCCTAGAACATCTGTAATCTCTGGGCAGCCAGAGTACAATCCTTCAGGCCCAGCTGTGCCATGGCAAATGTGACCTCCTATCCTTCTGCTGGTGCATGGTTAGGCTGGCAGCATGAGAGGTGGTGAGCAGGTGCACAGCTCTGTATGCACACATGGAAGCCCAAGACTGTCAACTCTGAGGAGTTATGGAGACTGCAGATTGAAACCACGGCCTCCACGTAATGAAACAGTAGTACCTTCACTCTCCTTTGTAAAGAAGTAGACTCTCTAAAGAAAAAGAGCTCCATTCTCTCCTCCCATTGTTCAAAAATACCATTAAAACAAGATATTAATCTTGTTGTTCAGTGCTAGAAGACAGTGATTATTGTTTTTTCTGCTTTTAATATTAACTGATGACACAGAATGAGAAGCTGACTTATTGTAAACTATCACAGAACAAAAAGCAGGCTGAAAATTCCACCCTTTGCTAAGTCTGAATCCACAGCATGACATAAGGCAGGTCACTAGACTCTAAACTTGAAGGAAGTTTGCCCTAGAGAGTGTTGCAATACATGTCAGCTTATTAATTTAGAGACCTATTAGTGACAGGCCACAAACCCACTCATAAATTTATAAAGAGTAAAGGACTGAACAGAACTGCTCAATTCCAGAAATTGCTCATGTGTTTGGTGAATTATGAAATATAATTTTTGAACCTCTTGTACTAGATACACCTAGGAATTTCTGAGCTGGCAATGTTTTATGGGCCAGGCAGACTTTCCTAAGCCACTGAATGACAGTGCAGTGTGTGCCATCTTATGAGGACCCGCAGCTCTAGAAGAGGCAAAGGAAGCATTCCCTCTGGAGCCCCTCTAACATGCCTGAGCACTTCTAGCAGTTGCTGCCCCCACAGAAAAATACCAATAAATGGTGCTTAGTGTTAGGAGCTGAGAGCATTAGTGCACTGAGGAGGACATCAGCCAACACCTGGGAGGACTCTTAGGCAGTGAGATGTCATGAGCAAAATATATTTCCATGACTTCTCCCAGTCTTCTGATTTCCATTCATAGTGGCAGAACCACTGGCACACTCCGTGAGTGCTATCAGCTGTGGCTGCAGGAGTTACTGTTCCACCTATAAGCAACAGCTGTGTAAGAGGCAGCTTTCCGAATCGAAACGGTTTGGCTACTGATGGTGCTACCTACATGAAGTCCCATTAAAAAGGGTCTATGAGATCACTTCAATCATTCACAGTTCTGCAAGGCTTAAATTCTGCTTGTCTGTACAAGAAGTTAGTACGCAGTAAGCAGGGGAATGAATTAATAGAGCACCAACTACAGCACCTCACAGGACTGGGCTCTTTCTTTATATGCTGTTTAGATAATAAGTCCTTTAAGGAAAGTACTCTATCTTCATTCATGTCTAAATAGGTATCTTCTTGTATGGATATTCCTAGTATGCGCTGTTTGGTGCTACACACTTCACTTTCCTCTAAAGGCTACGCCTGTGCAGTATAGCCAGATTATCATAAATTCACATTAATGCTTACTAGTATCTACCTCCTCCATCTAGACAACCCCAACCAAATGGTGGCAGAGCCTAAAGCAGGGCCTGAAACACATTCCTTTACGCACAAGCCTGAGGCTATCATCCCAGATATTGCCCCAGCTAATCTCAAACTCAGTGAAGTTAGCATGATGTTGTGGGAGCAGTGATTCTTAGACAGCAATGAAAAGCAAGAAAAATCCTAAAAACAGGGATTAATTAATTAATGAAATCTAGGGCTCGCTACTTATCCTTTCAACAACAGCACCCTATATGCTTTTAAAAGCCTCCCCAAAATTATTCTTAGCTTTGATCCTCCAAACTCTTCTCAACAGTTTGGTTTTTTTCTTATGTCTTGCATCAAACGATCTAACACCAACCTTTTTTCACCATCTCAAAGTAAATTAGGATGCTCTAGGAATCCAACCTAGGCTGTCAAATTCTGCCTATCACTGTAGTATGTATGAGCTCAGCATCTCCCAAGACCAGGTTCTTTGTTTATATGCTGCTTAGGTTATAAGGTCTTAGAGGAAAATACCCTGATTTCTTCCCTGCCTTAATAGCCTAGCCTACTGTTTGCCTTACACAAATAAACTGTAATTGTATTTGGATGAATTTCAAAAAAATGTTTATCCATTTTACCTATTTTCAGCTTTACAGTATTGGAGTCACTTAATGTGACAGTATTAGCTACACTTTGGGATTATCCATCTGTGGGGGAAAAAAAAAAAATTAAGACCTTCACCACTTT
Source organism: Lycocorax pyrrhopterus obiensis (assembly GCA_014706295.1). Classification (NCBI taxonomy): domain Eukaryota; kingdom Metazoa; phylum Chordata; class Aves; order Passeriformes; family Paradisaeidae; genus Lycocorax; species Lycocorax pyrrhopterus. The sequence continues at coordinate 121,816,117 of JACSVZ010000002.1, forward strand.
GGGCAGAAGCTAGAAGTGTGTTTACATTCTTCACATAAATCTGTCAGCAGTCTTGGAGCTAGTGCCAGAAAGTACATGGAGAACTCCACCCCACTAACAACCAGGTTCGTGGTAATGACAGACTAGCAAATATTTTATGATTCCACTGGAGCCTTATCCCCGAAACTCTGTTTGTGAAACTCAGATGTAGAGTAGCATGGAGAAAGCCACATCTCTTGATGAGACAAAAAGTGCCTGCTAATTTGTGTAGAAATTCCACCACAGAATGTCTTTAATGGTCACTTCAGACTAGAGACCACTGCTTAGGCATATGTCCATACTTAGTAGCTCTGACAGAGCTGGGAGGAGCTAGAATAAAACTAGGCAGACAGTCAGGAAACCAGCCAACGGACAAGTCTACCATACTGTTATAACGCAATAGAATAAATATATTTTGTGCCCTCAGTTTCAAAGTTCTTTACCTTGAACACAAGCAATTTAGAGCAGAAAAAGCTCAAATTCAGAGAACATTGATCCTGATGAAAAATTTACAATTTAGGACCTTGTTTCGTCCTCCCTCTTTTCTTAACACTAGAATTTTACTTCTATGTGCTTGGGAAATATATTAACTTGAAAAATTAAAAATACAATGAAAAATTTTGATTCACAATAATTATTTATGCTGCCTTTAAACTTAGGAATGAGGATTTATTTTGATGTGCATTTTCCTCTAAGCATTACTGAAAAGACCAAAATAAGCTCTAACTGCAGCAGCAGATATGCACCATACACTTTTAGAACTAGCTACAATGTGAATCCTGTGACCAGGTAGTTCCTAGATTTTCTCAAAATATCCGTGACTTAATGCTGCAACAAAATACATGTAAAAATAATAAATTAGGGTTCTAACTCCTGTTAGCTGATATTCTACTCTTTTCCTCATTCTTCTTCCCCTTCTTTCCTTGTTTACTTTAAAGAAAACATTTGGCAGGTCAGCTTTCAGTAGCCAAAAAAGAGTTGAATATGTGCATGTACTGATAAAAAAATACTTTCCTACTTTCCTTGCAACTGTATTAGTTTTATCTCCATCCCAACTCATCTCTCTCTTTCCTTTTGTTCCTTTTCAGCATATCTTATGAGTACCCTCAGATCATAAGCTTCCTGGGCTGAAAGTTTTATATGTCACTAATTCTATCAACACATGTAATATGTCTGTAACTCTCACACCCAAAAGTAAATTATGGATGTCTATAAAAAGCTTCTGTTCATATTTGTATTTAAGGTGACAGGTTTTGGAGGTGAGGTTTTCCTCAATTTTCTGCTTCTTACTTTACTTCTTCTTTTTCTTTCACTTCTTGTCATTCCTCCTAAAGCCGCACTCTTATGGGAAGATTTGCTTGTGAGATGATGTGATTCACACTACATCTTGAATTCTGTTAAATTTTCCTGCCAGGGGCAGGAGCCTATATACGAAACACATCTGAGCATTTGAACATAGGTTGCATACTCTTCAGCATTTTCAAAAAGCAAAGTTGCACGGTGGATCTTGGCTAAAAGCCAGTATCTAAAATATCCTTAAATATAAGGACCAGGAAGTTGATTTGTATCTGGATAATGAATGCAGAAATCCATTAGAGTGTGCAGATTTCCATTATGATCTCTTGGCAGGTTTTCCTGCTTAAGAGGTGGGCTGCTGACTGTTGCACGAGATGAAACTTCTGTGGAGCCCTTAGCCCTAAGTTAGGAACATGGAGATGATAAAAGCATGAATCACAGTTTCCAGATCTTCTTTTGACAGCAATAGGCACAGCCTCTTGGGGAAGTGGGAGCGCAACCATCTCTTACCACAATTATCTCTGTAGTCAGGACTATCAATGAATCTAATACAGCCTCAAGATTGTTCTACATTATCAGCTAGTGGGGGCATATGCTCCGTTGCAGCTACAGTCAACATTACTGATTGCTCCTTTCAGTGTTTTGCAGTAACTTACTTTTCCCTTTAGGAGGTTGCTTTAAAATTTTTAAGTGTCTTGCTCAGCTATGAGTGGCCTTTTAGCTCCTCAGATCCTTGCATCATTTAAAACTTTTCTCATATTCTTATGTTCCCTCTTTTGGGAGATAAAATTGGTTGTAGAGGCTAAGGTGGCGGTTGTGGAGCTGGTGAAAATTCAGCAAAATTGTGGCATTGCAATTATCTCCAGGGATCTCTGAAAAGAAGGAGTAAGATTAATCTATGCAGGGCTCCCTATAGGTAACCTATAGATTGACAACCATCTCACAATCAGCTGAGGTGTACTTAGAAATGGTTCTACACCACCTTGGGTATTTCTTCACCCAGTCACTGGAGGCCACCCATCACCAACACCTAAACAATCTGCATTGTCTGTTCCTGCATGTAGCCTGATGATGATGTCTCCAATATGTTGATATAAGCCATATCTTCGTACCACAATGTTCTCATTGACCAGTCAAGAAAAAGATTTTAGAGAGTATTTGACAGCAGGTGAGATCATTTTGTTCAAGTGTTTAGTGTCCTGAAAGATCTATTGCACATTATGATGGTTGGGAGATTACTTTCTGTGAACCAGCATTTATGTTTCCGGTCATTAAAGTAGCCAGTTGCACTTTGCTAGCTTTTACTAGCTATTAGGGGCAAGAATTTGCTTAATAAATCATAATAACATACGTGAAGACATTTTTTAAAGCTCTGAAAGTATACAGCACATTATTTGCCATGCCTATATGCCACCTTTTTTGAGTATTTGAATTGTGTTTATGCATTGTTCAAAATAAAGTCCTGGGTATTCCATACCTTAAGAAAGAGGCTTGAGTAGATTTTTTTCATTTTTATAGACTGAGGGCACGTAAGAGACAGTGTCCAGCTCTCTAAGCTTACACAAAAAACAGATATTTGTTTTTGTTATTGAGACCCGTGCATGTGCATAGTCGTATAGTAAGAGAAAGAAGAAGCAATTTATGCCTAGCTTTTCCAGCCTCATGAAGGAAGGAAGTCTTGAATTGGTTTTATTCCCCTTGGTCCAGTACATTTAGAAATGAAAGACTGCTGGCCACAAGACAGTAAAGAATCTTCTGTGATCATGTGGTGTTATGCTGTGGTTTTTCACTATGAGAAAAAACTTCATGAAAGACACTGCATGACCAATTTGTCCATCTAAAATGGCATCAACATTTGGAACAGAGTCAAAAATCTCATCCTATGGAATATATGTATTGCTGTACATGATCATTATGTGTGTAAACACTGTGTGTGTGTGTGTGTGTGTTCGCATGTTATGTTTGAGCACAGACCTTATTCCTCCTTTCTAGCCACAGCAACCATAATCAGCATGAAAAGGTTAGGGCATATGCCTCCTTTTGTCACTCTCCGTACATTATTTGTATATGCACTTATTTAAGTATTTACGCACTGCAAAAGTGAAGAATTTTCATTAGTTGTCAGTAAAATGCTGTTCATCCTTCTCTTTGAAAACTCCAAAGACCAACAGGAGTAGATGAACTTCATATTCATTGTAATTCTTTGTGCTGCTGTCTTCCTTAGAAAACTTCATGAATTTTTAGGTTTAAAAACAATAGAAAGATCTCAAAAGGTGGCATTTTCATGAAACACATATTGAGAAAGGGAACGTAAATTAATGGCTCTGGCTTTTCTCTACCTCTGCTCTTAAATAATTAACATTTATTTGATTGAAGCAATATCTGATGTTATTTGATTGCTTCCCTTTAACAAGGTCTGCAGGAAATACGTGTGTACAATATGTATATATATATATGTATATGTTTCAGTCTTTGGCATGGTCCTGCTTTTAATATTTTTCTTGACTCCTACATTTAAAATATCAAAGGTTTATAATTTCTGAGATGATGTGCTGTAAATGTAGTGATAGTTTTAGTCTCTATTAGTTGGGATTTTTCCTTTTATATCCATATATAATAATTTAATTGCTTGAGTTCTGACTTTGTTCTTCTGTTATATTCATTGCCACCCCAAAATTTCTCACCTGCCAGGACCACTGTGGAGAGCCTGGAGCTTAGGTGTGCTGTTGGTGCTTCATGCAGATATGAAAAGAAGCAAAAAATAGTCAGAGGAACTATTTCAGCCTGGAGATTTGAATATTAGTCTCAGAGAAGTCTGGTTTAGGGTGGTGGCTGGGTTGTGTTTTTTTCTTTTCTCTTCTTTTTTTTTATTTTAATCAATATTTTACTGTATTTCTTTTTTTTTTTTTTCCCCTCAGGGCTGGAACCTTGCATTCATACAGCACTTCACACAGTGAGACCTTGATCCTGGCCAGGACCTCTGAGTGCTACCATTTTACAAATAATAATAATAAAATGGAGCAGAACAAAACAGGAGCCCTATGGGCTAGTTTTTAATGCTCCTGTCTCTTCTTCATTAAAATTAAACCAATTGAAAGATAACATTGAGCAAGGGATTTTTTCTATTTTATTTTCACTGATTGTACATTTTCATAACATGCACATCATGAAATGAGTGGATGACTCATTTTCAAGAAGAAATGATAACACTGGATTCACTTGGTTTTGCTAGGCAGGCTGCTAAGCATACATTGTTTGGTGGCATCCTATTCTCCTGGACTAATAGTAATTTTTAAAGGGATTTAATGCTCTGATACAACACTTTCTTTTTAATTGTTATTATTGTATTATTTTAACAATTTTAGTCTGTTAAACAAATCCACAAAAAAAAATGCTTAATACCACAGAAACAGATTGAGCTAAGTTTATGAAATTTACAGATTACCTAAAATGCTAGTAGTTAATTACAGTCTGCTTTCCCTGGCATGTCAGCTTGATTAAATTTGGAGTTCCAAGATGAATTGGCCCAAATTCATTAGTGTTCCCCGGGTGCATATGTTGGTCAAGGTCAAGAGAAGCACATTGACTGTAGTGTTAGTCAGGAGGGGGAAGGGTTTCTGAAGAAGGTGGACTCTTAAAAGGTCTGGGGTTGCAGCAGAAACTTTGATACTTTTTAACTTAATAAATCTTGACAGCCTAATCATGGCTAAGCCTTTGCAGTGTTATTGGTACAGATGGCAAAGCTAGACATATTTAAAGAGATCTCAGCAGCTAGTGGCAGGAGAGCATTGAATCCAAATGCACTGTTGGGCTCTCAGAGAAAGTGCAAGAAGGGAGGATAAAAAGCTACACAGCATTTCCATCTCTTGACATCTCCAACAGCCTCAGATACAAAATATGATAAGGCTCCTGCTGAGCTAATAAGCCCAACAAATGTCTGTGTCCATGAAGTAGATGAAGTGGGATCAAGTAGTTGGGGGCTGCTGTATGAAAATAAGCCAGCACCCAGGGTATAATGGCACTGTAGAAAGCTGCAAGGTCAGGCTGATGACAGAAACGCTGGATAAGTAGAGACCCCATCAGTAAAACAGGTTTGCCTGCTGGATCTGAGCCACATAACTATTAAAAAAAATACCAACCCCTATGTTTCAGAAAACTTGTCTTGTTTAGTAAATAGAAGGACAGTGTTTAGTTTGTTGTATGAAAAACTGCAATTGTTTCCTACTTATTGCCATACAGATTGTAGATTAATAGTTTCTCTGCAAAATACGATGTCAAAACAGACCTGAAAAGAACATTTGACTGCAAACTAAAGGAGATTTTTAAAGAAAAAAGTAATACCAGATGAACAGATTTGTTCAGTATTACACTGTTTTTTTCTTAATTTCATGTACCTCAAATATATCTCTATTCATCTACTCTTAAATAAAGCTCTGTGAGTTCCAACAAAATAATTTAAGATGAAATCATGCTGGATATACAAGAGTGATAAATGCAACTCCTTTCATTTGCAAAAAGGAAAAAAAAAAAGAAGAAATAGCTATCTTGCTGAAATAGCATTAAAATAATAATTAGGCAGTGCTCTGGAACAGGTCAAGCTGTTGCATTAATTCTTAAAGCATCATATTCCCTTAGTGCTACTTGTAAAGGTGTGTTTGAAAAGTACAGAACCTTCTAAATACCATGTGCACTTGTTTGTTATATTTTGGAGATAATGTAAAAAAATCTGACAGCATGTCACGAAGGTCATACCTATAATTCCCTTTAACTATGTGGTGTTTTAAATTTATACAAACATAATTATTTCTAAATTCTAGTGAGCTGTACATGTGCTACTGGAGCCAAAACAAGGCAGATCTGGTCCTATGAGTAACAACAGCATTAGGAAAATAAATCAGTAGTGATAGATGATGAATATTTATGATTGTTTCTCTCCTACCATTTTAATCATTTACAGATATTTTCAGTTTTCATCCAGCAGAAGTACAACTGAACCCCGTGCCTCCCCTGGAGTCTTAAAGAGGATGCATAATAATGCGGCGAGCAGGCTCCTTGCCTCTCTCCGGCTGGGTCGTGTATCAGAGCGGCGGGCGCGCATTGGGATGCAGAGCCGCGCCGCCCGGCAGGCGCTCCGGGAGGCGCGGTGCCTCAGGCAGCCGCGGCGTGTCCTGGAGCTCCGCGCCGGCCTTGCAGGAGTGCATTGGCTGCTCCAGCCTTTGAGGCTGCAGCGTGCTGCTCCTGCCTACCCCCAGCCAGAGCCGCGGCGCTGGGCCGAGGGGACGGCGAGGTGACCCGGTCCCCTCCCGGGCCCGCTCCCGCTGAGGAGGGCCTCTGTGGCAGAGGCTCATACCGCGTGAGCGAGGGCTGCTATGCTCTTTGATCCTCCTGTGATGGTGCAAACTGGAGGGGTACGTCCCTCTGCTCTGAGGGGTTTTATTTGGATTAGGTTTGTAGGTGACTGCCACTCACTTTAACAGCTCATGTCTCCCTCCCCTCCCTTCCCTTCCATCTTCGATGCACATGACAGTATTTTTTCAGCCCTGCCAAGCATCCCAGTCTATATATTCCCATTTATCACACAAACAGCTCTGCACCTCTTTACTGTACAACTCCTTCCAATCAGCAAAAAGCCCAGGAGCAATAATATATTTAAAGTACCCTGCCAGAGCATTTTCATTGCCTGATGGCTGAGAAGAGGAAGTCTGAGAGCTGGGGAACAGAGTAGGAAGAGGCAGAGTACCGCACCCAGATCATGATGCGGTCCTTAGCACAAACAGGGCACTAGAAATGAAATAACATATAAAATATAATCCTTGGCATCAGAAGACAGACTTAAAGCTCCACCCTAGGTATTCACCCTAAAAGAGCATTGTAAGGATCTAGTTCTGCCTTATATGGGTCAGAAAACACACTGACTTCATGTCCTTCACGCTGCTCTCTCAGTGCACTGAAAGCTGAAATAATCAGCCAGAAGTGAATGGGATGTAAAACTGTATGTAAACAAGTGGCACTACTAAGCACTGCATTTGGAGTGGGACTTTATGCAATGCAAATGGTGAAGTGACCCCAAACAGAAGGCTGGGCTTTCAGGTCGAGTGCAGTATAGAAATTAATAAAAATAGCAGTTGTCAAATACCAATAACCGAATTACTGAGCACTGCCAGTTTATGTTTACAGAAAAGCAGACTCATTTCACCTTTTGAGCCAAACCAGAAAATGGAATGCAGTGGATAGCACTGTTAAAACTAATGTGTGAGATGCAGGATCACTGTTTGGCTGCATTGTGGGTTATCTGGTCCATCGCAAAACTGTTCAGGTCACAGGTGAGTTGTAAAGAAGAAAGGACCAGGTTCTAGCTTAGCAGCAAATTCTGAAAAGGGCAGAGAACAAAACCAGAAAGATAAGGGCTTGTTTGTGGGACAATTCCTTTCCTTAGTTGAAAATGTTGTTGCTAGTGCAGCCTAGTTACTTAAACCTGCCTGGATTTTTGCTACTACCAGTGGCTGTTCCTGTAAGTTGTAACAGACCCATATATCACATTGAAAAGCCATGGCTGCTTTTTCAGTCATGCTCACCATACTTCCTCTTCCTGAAGCAAGTATTCTTGAAGATTTTCACCCACTCTTTGCAGCCATTGAATCTCAAGATAGGTAATTTCAGGTAGATGATCTCATCGCAGTCTCTGCATCTCTTAAAGATTCACGGGGCTGAACTGTATCAATTCAGACAGCAGCACACAGGTTTATCACAACTCAGAACTGATCCACTTCATCTCAGTGATACGTTAGCCTTTTTTTTCAATAAAGGAGAGATGATCATGAGGAACTGAAAAGAAGGGGGAATGTGCTAGAAAAAGTTCTTAATTCATTACTTTCATAGAAATTATGTTTCTAATGAGGAAGGGAAAGCCCCCTTCAGTCCTGTATTTTATTAGTATTTGAAAAAAAAAAAAGTGAGGCAGTTGGCTTCAATATATACCCAGTAGCTGTGGTTTCTCACCTGTGCCACAGTAGAGATTTTAACGGGAAAAAAGCCTGAGAAAGAATAATTTTAGGAATGATTTGTGATCTGCTGTGACAGGGAATGTCAATGGTTATTCTACCCATGCAGCATGTACTTTTGGGACAAGGAGAACTGTATTTTTAAGAATGACCTGGAGATACTTAGTACTTAAAAAAGGAAAAGGCATATTTAACAGCTGACACTGACACCTAAGGAACAGTACGATTTTAGGAAAAAAATCAGGACAAATGTGCCCCCATTTTATAGAATTCTTCATAAAATTTGTTAAAGCATAGATACAAACGTTCCATTAATAAGATTGTATCTTTACATAATTAGTATTATTTGGTATACTTTTGTGTAAATAATTTGGCACTTACCTTTCTTCATCTTTTAAGCAGCAGTTACACAAGTTGTAAAATAAAGTTACTCCTTTACTTTTTGAGAATATTTCTGAATTATTTTAATACAATTCTGAAGAGACTCCTAGAGTAATACTCACTGTAGTACTTTAGTCTGCCTAATCCTTTCATGCTGCAGAGATTTAGGAAGATGAAAACAATCTCCATCTCTTGTACTAAAAAAATTAAGGGTCAGCAGATCTGAAATCCCAGGGTGGGCAGCATCCTCAGTGCAACCAGTGGCCAAAGGTAAGTCTCTGTTTATGAGTGTGCACCACCCAGCCAGATAAGTAAACCATATGTGGGAAGAAGGAGCATATACAGGCATCTAGAAAGTGAAAAAGTCAGTTGAGGATTCCCAGGGTGCTATTCTATCCGACTGAAAATGCTCCAGGAAGATAAAACCCCTTTTTGTCTCAAATTCATACACTAATATACCTTATCTGCTTCAATTTAGGGCTGAGAAAGATAATGTCTGCATGTGAGCAACTCCCTTCCCTGCAGTGTGACACCTGAGAATGGCATCACTGTGCAACAAGTGCAACAAAGAAGTGCAAATGACTGTCCCAAATGCTGGCAAATGCATTAGAAGAATAAAAATGCAGCGAACGTTCTTCCCCAAGGCAAATTCATTACAAAATTTTCAGTTAGGACACAAATCTTTAAGTCAAATTTTCAAATTGAATGTCTCTTTTGAAGAACATAGATGCCTCTTGCATAAATCCAGTGTGATAAGGCATTTAAAAAAAAATTTGGCTGGTGCCAGAGAAAATCTGATTTTAAAAAATCAGTAATACATTAAAAGCATAAGTAAAAGGGTCTGAAAAACCACTAATATACATTCAATTTAAGATGGTTAATTTGAATAACTGTAGAAAGGAATGAATGTAAATGAAAACACAGGATTTTGCTATCATCTCACTTCATTAAGTTATTATTTTTAAAGTACATTGATTTTTTAATGATAGATTAAAAATAACATGTAATACTTTATATTACACAGTTATTTTAACAGTGGAGAGCTAAAAAACATGTAAAATATTATTTTCATCAGTATAATTCATATAGATATATATATCTATGTATATCTATATAAATACCAATTTATATTTAACTCTCTAAAAATATAAATTGCAGGGAGTATTTTGACTGGATCTTTAATTTTTTTTCCATTGCATCACAGTAAATATTTCCAGTCTTTTCCTTTATTTTTTTTTCCCATGGCAAGAAGTCTGTCTCTCACTGAACAAAGGAAATGATAGATGTGAGCCTCTGTGATTGCTGAGAAGGCAGACACAGTAATGACACTCAGAAAATTCTCTTCAGTTCAGAAACCATATCTAGTACATTAGAAACATTCAGGTTTTCAAAGCACTATGTGCAAAATTCTGTTTTTTCCTAGGATCCTGGTTTGTTGTTAAAGTAAATTAAGTAAGACACATAAAATGAGCACATCTAAAATGTGTGCCATACAAGATAATTGAATTTCTATATTTTTTCTTTAATTATTTTAAATTGTTTGTTTTGAGGTAGAAGAGACATATAGAGTATCAGAGAAGAATTGTATGTCTTTGTTACTAATGCAGTATGTAGGAGGCAATACATACTAGCACCTGAATGCCTAAGAAATACAGGATTTGAAGGTTAATTGACTCACTGACACCAGAGATTGGATTTGTCCCAAACTTTTCATAAATACAGAGACTTTTGTACAGATACATGTGTGAGTCTGTATGTCTGTGACCTAATTCTGACTTTCCTCCACCTGCAGCTCAGAGGAAAGCCACTCTGAATGAGTTGTGACAAAAATATGGCAGGGGAGAGAGCTGGCAGTGAAAACCAGAAATTCTTGAAAAGTGAGGTCCATTCTTTATTTTTTTGCTTAAGTTGTGCATAGATATTTCTGGTGCCAGACAAAATTTGAAATGGAGGTGAAAAATGTGACTTGAATCATCTCTCCTTACATTGCCAAGAAATAAAGAGATTGTGTTTTTCTATACCAAAATCCACCGAAAATCCACTTATTTGTCCACTGAAATTCAAAATTTCCCAAAGACATGGAAAACATTTTAATCAATCCTTGCTAGTACAGTTGAATTTAAGTTTACAACACTGGGACTGCGATCATCATGGTTGTTGAATACTAATCAGCCTACAGCAGGTAGCAGGAACTGCAAGTCCCAGGATCTTACTTCCCCAAATTCACTGTTCCAGCCAGTACACATTTTTCTGTTCAGTCACACCTTTTTCTTAAATAGCTTTGCTGGTTGTATTCATCTGCAGTGGGTAGAAACAATACTTTTAAAAGAATCTTACTGAACAGTATAACCACATATACTCTATAATTTCTTAAACAATGTCCAGAACTTGACTTATTTTATTAATTCATTTTTCTGTTAGCTTTGGTTTAGGGTTATGGTCTTTTTGTAATATTTACTAATGTGCTGTCAAGTATTTTGTGCTTCTATCTAAATCAATACAAAGGTCACACTGATTTCAGTAAAAACAATTTTGAATTTTTGAAAAAAATATTTATCCTTTAGTTGATATTTATTACTTCATAGAATCACAGAATGGTTTGGGTTGGAATGGACCTTAGAGATCAACTTGTTCCAACTCCCCTGCTGGGAGCAGGTACTTTTTCCACTAACACTGGTTGCTCAGAGCCCAATCCAGCCTGGCTTTGAACATTTCCAGGGATGGGCATCCACAAAATCTGTGGGCAACTTGTGAGTTTGCCTCATCACCCTCACAGTATGGAATTTCTATATTTAATTAATATCTAATCTAAATTAAATTGTTGTTCCTTGTCCTGTCACTACATTCCCTTGCCAAAAATCCCTCTCTGGCTCTGTTGTCACCCCCTTTAGGTACTGGAAGGTGCTATAAGGTCTCCCTGGAGCCTTCTTTTCAGGGTGAACAGTCCCAACTCTCTTAGTGTGTCTTCATCTGAGAAGTGCTCCAGCCCTCTGGGCATTTTCGCGGCCCTCCTCTGGGTTCACTCCAAAAGGTCCATGTGCTCTTGGGCTCAGGACCCCAGAGCTGGATGCAGCACTCCAGGTAGAGTCTCATGAGAGCAGAGCAGAGGGGCAGAATCTCTTCCCTCAACCTACTGGTCATGCTGCTTTTGATGAAGACAGAGGTATGGTTGCCTTTCTGGGCTGCAAGCACACACTACTGAACATTATTTGTTCCAATTCATCATGTAATTTGGTCCTTTCCTGAAAGCAAAAATGCCATAAGCATTTGTTCCTGCTCTGACTCTTAGTTGGGCAGTATAACACATTTTCTACCTATCATGGTTAGTCTATTCCCAGTAGTTTGAAAGTGCTTTTATTTCTGGTTTTCTGTCCATATTGGAGGTTTTCTGTAAAGAAAAATATAATAGAATAAAATATCTCATATTTAAACTTCTTTAAGTAAATCAAATTAATAAATACTAGAATTTTTAGATGCTATTCTCTAGCAGGGTTGATTCAACCTGTGAAAATATTATTGACATATTTTTTCAATAGAAAAAAAAAATCAGCCATACTAAGTGTTACATGTGAACTGTTTGGATTGCTTCTGGCCTTTTGTATACCAGCTTATAATTGGTGATCAACAATATCCTCAACTATAATCATGAAAGACAGCTAAAATCTTGACAATACTGATTGGTCTAACTGAAGTCTAGCACATCACCACTAGTTACAAATGGTTGCAACGAGATACTCTCTACTATGACTCAGCCTTTAATTAATGCTGCAGAGAAACCTTATTCTTTTCTGCATGTCAACATACTCGCCAGAACTTTCATTTCAATTTCTATTGTTAGCTTAATTTTCGTGTTCATTTGAATTAAAGGGAAAACATTTGGTTTTCATAGCAGTTTATGCAAATGTTTTGAATCACTGGGATTTGACCTTCTGTAGTTTACAAGCTGTGTTGGCAAAGCCTGGCTTTTTTTCAGCTGCAACAACTGATATATTGCGTTGTCTGTGGTTACTTGTTCCTGACTCTGAAGCCAATGAAGCTTTTTTTCAGAGCCTTTGTCCAAGCTGTTGTAAAGCTATTTTGAGGGTATGGCAACTCTCTCATCTGACAAGCTCAACTATTCCTTGCATTGAAGTTGTTAATGCCTTAAAAAAAAAAAAATTTCTCTTGCTATTTGATGTATTTCTACACTCCTGGTACAGCTTAATACATGTGCTAACAGCTACTCTAAATTAATTTCCAAATATACAACACTTGCTACATATTTAGATTGCCTATTATTAGTTAGCTTTGGATATGTACCTATAGTGGCCTACTCTTTACAGGGACAAGGAAAATTATCTACTGGCAACCTTGTGACTAGGCATTTCACAGCTAGAGCTAAGAGGTGTAGCTGGTATAAAAGCACTCTTCAGGGTAAAGTTGATGAATTGTAGTAATCCTGACTGGTGTCAGGACAAAAGATTCTCTCTAATTGAGCATGGCTGAAGAATCAGTAAGGGGCAGTATTAGTTAACTGGCCTAAAATGAAACTTTCAATAGGCCATCCCTCCCTCTCACACAGAAAATGAATTGGAGCATTAAAGCCACCCCCCTACATCATCTCTTATCAAAGACCTCCATCTCTTGCTCATATACAATATAGCCTGCTCCATAGGCTCTGGTGCGAACACTGCTGTTTTCTCCACCACATTGTGCTATGCAAAGTTAACCACTCTTGCAAACAGAAACAACTTTGATAGCAATGCATCTTTACCTCTTTGAGCCACATGAGAATCATATCATTAATACTTATTGGTTGCTGAAGAGCATGAGACATCTGCATTATTTTTATGAATATCAACTCTAGCCCTGGAGCTAATTTCATTGAGCTTATCCTGCCTGGCTGGGTAGTTCCAAGAAAAGTTTTTGGGGAATGTTTGAAGAAAGCAAACAATGCTGAAGAAAATAAATTGTTAGACAGATTATGAAGAAGCCTTGTTGAAACGATAGAGAACCTGGAAACTCTGCCTGTATTCCCTATACCTGGCTATTAAGAGAAGTCAGACAAGCTTAACAATGTTTTATCTTCCCAGCCCAAATCTGAGATCAAAGGGGACAGTAATCTATTAAAGTCTTTAAAGAAAATGGTGGAAGTATCAGCAGCTGAAGAAAACACATGCCTTTGTTTCCACAAAGGCTGGCAATAACCCTCACTTATGAATTAAGCATGTCAGCTGAGTGAAACTTGTCAACAGTAAAATAGATATAGTTAAACAGTGAGAGCATATGGCTGTTCCTACTTCATCCACTTGCTATGCTTGTTATGCTGCTTTGAGCAAATAAATAATGCTTTGTTTTAAAGAAGTGTTATGGATCACTTAAGGCTAACTAGAAAAGTAACTTGAACATCAAAAAAAATGTATTTTAGTTTGTCCTGCATACAGAAGAATAAAATCTGTGGTTTCCTTCAGGAATATTGCACCAACATTTTGAACTAGAAGTCCTGGCAATGTTTGCTGTAGTTTGGATGTAAAATAATAGGCATGGCTTAAGTCCTGAGCAGGTGTATCTCCTAATCACACAGTGTTTGCTTGAAAACCAGCTTCAGACAATGATTGTTTCAGAGGTGTGACAAATCATTTCATTCTGTTTAAGTCTATCTCCTGATAGTCCTTTTCTTTAATATAAATATCAAAAGATGAAACTATAATTTAAAAAGTTCTTGTTGAAAATCTGTTCTTAATGGACAGGCATATAAAACCTGATATCCTGAAGAAGAGGTCTTTCTATATCAGCGAGTAAATTCATGGAAAAACAAGAATTTTGGTCCCTTTGACTTCCTGATATGCTTTCTGCAGCCACAGCATGCTTGCTAACATCTGGTCAACAGAGATCTCTGGGAATATAACAAAAAAATTAACTTACATCGTATGAGAAGCAATAGGAGGGAAATATTTCTTTTAAAGATTGACTAAGGGTCTCAAGAACTAGTTGCTTGAATTGTTATAAAAGACTGATAGGGTTAAATAGTCATAGCTCTTTTTAATAATTTTTCTGCTTACAAGTACAGACTTAACTGATTGGGCAGAACATAGCACTGCATGCATGTAACACCTAACTGCAAAGTTGTCAAAAAGCACTGGCAAGCTGGTAGCCATGTAGATGGGCTTAGTACACCATACCAGCATGATGCAGATAAATTTCTTTGTTCTCAGAAGAAGGAAAAAATCCTGGAACTGCAAGGTTTGTCCATAAAAGCACATTCTAAGTCAGCATCTGAACACATGTGTAGAAGGCAAGGCTGTTTTCTGGTGCAGAAAGCAATTGGGGCTACTGTGGTGACATAGGGCTCACAGGGACTGGCATCCAGAAAGACAGACTCTGAGATGTTAAAATTAGGATTTCTAATGGAAATGGTGTAAAAAAATTTAAGACTTATATATTTATGTTCACAGGAATACTTGCACCCCTTCTAAGTGGCCTAGGTGCAAAGCCATGGAGCGTCTTGCTCCAATTCTCCCTTCTTGACTAAAATTTAAAGTGGATTATACAGTGGGATGGCTACAGCAAAAAAAAAAAAAAACAAACCAGTAACCATTATACTATTCAATCTTGAGAAGTGAAGCCTGTGTTCGAGTTCTTGCCTCAGATCAAACAGAAAAAAGATATAAGCCTGAAGCCCAGATAAGTGACCATGCAGTATGTGGCTTACATGAATTATTCTTGATAAGCAGTAAACTGATGCAGCATTTAGCTTTGACTATAGCTGAATGATTACTCTGCTTGCCTTGTTATTTTCCTACTAGTATAGCTAGTCCAGTTTGGTGTGGATTATCTTTTTGGGTTTTGGTTTTGAGGCTTTGTGTGTTTTGTTTAATTTTAAGCAAAAGATCTACCCCTATTCCACCTTATGCCACAGCTATGCCACCAGAACTTGATGGGAACATGAAGGAAGCATGTTTCACCTTGAAGAGGAAGACTTTTGAATCCTAAACTTCTTCTCCTACAAGATCATCAAAGATGATATCAGTCTGATTTTCTTCTCCATTTGTTGTTTCTTCTTCATTTGTTGGTTTTTTTCTTTGCTTTTATTTCCAGTAAATTCAAGCAACTTACAGGTCCATCCAATTAAAAGTTTGAAAATTTCCACTTTTATTTTGTATTCAAAATTCAAATTAAACTTCTGGAACTCATTCTTTATTTAACTGGATCCTTTATTTGGCCCTTACCACTGCTACCCATTATTACTGCCCTGATTATATGACACGAAGTCATCACAGAAAAAAGGAAATCAAGGCCTGTCTTACCCTTGGTGTGTCTCTGGGGTTTTTTGGTAACAAATCTTTCCTAAAATCAGCCTGTGTGGGACAAGCTAACTTAGATGAAGCTGAGGTCATAAGGATCTGCTTGTTAAAGTTATAATATCACAAAATGGTTGAGGCTGAAAGGGACCCCTGGAGGTCATTGGTCCAATCCCTCTCTTCATGCAGGGCCACCTGGAGCTGGTTGCCAAGAACCATGTCCATACCACTTTTCAATATGTTCAAAAATGAAGACTCCACCACCTCCCTGAGAACCTGTGCCAGTGCTCAGTAACCCTCACTGTGAAAAAGTGTTTCCTGATGTCCAGAGGAAACCTGCCTGTTCCCATTGCCTCTGGTCCTGTCACTGGGCACCATTGAGAAGAGGATACTGCCTGTTCTCTTTGACACTCCTTCCAGGTATTTATTTACATTAATGGGATCCTCCTGACCTTTCTCTTCTCCAGACTGAACAATAACAGCTCTCTCAGCCTTTCCTCATCAGAGAGATGCTTCACTCCCTTCATCATCTTTGTGGCCCTTTGCAGGACCATTGGGTATCAGAGTGACTTCATTGCAAGGCCCCTCAATAATCTTTGAATAATCATGACAATCAGAAGTGCCCAAGGACTGGAGGAAAGGATGTGTCACTTCTGAATGAAAAGAAGGACCCAGGGAACTACAAGCCTACGAACTTCACCTCAGTAAAGGACTCACTGGAAAGGTGACAGAGTAGCTAATTCAGAAAAACTTTTCCAAGCAAATGAAAAATAAGATAAAGCCTAGATCACTGGACTGGGTATCATTTGCACTTTGACAGGGCTTAATGGAGTTTTCTGTTTGCAAGGGAAAGCCTAATTTTGATAAGAGAAGAAGATTATAAATCTGTTGTGAAACATGATCCAAGGTTTGGAGGCCTATGACAACACCTAGGCAACAACAGAGAGGCATTTCTTCCCTACTAGGTGTACTTTTTTGAGACCATTTTCCTTAGGCTCTCCAAGCAGTATCTAGCCAAGGGGAGTGTGAAAGCCTTCTGTTTTGTTCCTGGTTCTTGAAACTCTTCATGTGGCAATCTTGGGAGTTGGTCATGTGAATTCAGCTCCTGCTCTTCAGTGCCCAGTTCAAAGGGAGATTTTTAGTGTTTATCCCTATGTAAGAATGATAATGACAGCTGTACTACTCCATAACTGACCAAAGAATCTGCTTCATACAGTACCTGAGTTGAAGGGATTAGTGCCATGTCGGATGACTTTTGATTTCAAAAGATGGAGCCAAGAGTCCCTGAAAGGTACAGTTCTCCTCAGCAACATCTGGGTATAGAGATTTGGATGAAACACATACTCGAGAAGCTGAGTTGCAGACCAGACTGGTGCTCTGGATAATGAAGTGAAGCACTGGCTGTGAAGAATTTTGTGACAAGGTTTTGTACTGGAAATGTACAGGCAAATAGTGTGTGCCAGATGCTCAGTTAGAGTGCCTTATGTCATTTAATTACAGCATGAGAATTTAGGCTCCAAAAAGACTAAGCTACTTATTACTTGGTAAACACTGAAATGATGTGGCTATTAGCCTCTTCTAGGGATTGAACCTACCACACTGAGTTTCAGTGTCAGAGAAATCAAAATTACTATGACTTTGGATTCTTGTACACATTCCTGTAGGCAGCATCATATGGCATATAATTAAATTTAATTACTATATGAAACTTTAAACAGCAAAGTAGGCATTTCTGGTTCTTCTATCCAAAAAGCATACTTAACTGGGAAAAAAAAAAAAGCACAGAGATGAACAATAAAAGTGATCAGAGGTATGAAAATGCTTCCATACATTGAAAATTATTCAAAAGGTCAGGGTACTGCATTATGGGAAAGAAAAAAGGAAAGGAAAGGAAAGGAAAGGAAAGGAAAGGAAAGGAAAGGAAAGGAAAGGAAAGGAAAGGAAAGGAAAGGAAAGGAAAGGAAAGGAAAGGAAAGGAAAGGAAAGGAAAGGAAAGGAAAGGAAAGGAAAGGAAAGGAAAGGAAAGGAAAGGAAAGGAAGGAAAGGAAAGGAAAGGAAAGGAAAGGAAAGGAAAGGAAAGGAAAGGAAAGGAAAGGAAAGGAAAGGAAAGGAAAGGAAAGGAAAGGAAAGGAAAGGAAAGGAAAGGAAAGGAAAGGAAAGGAAAGGAAAGGAAAGGAAAGGAAAGGAAAGGAAAGGAAAGGATAAAAGAAAAAACAAAAGGAAAAATAAAAGAAAAATTAAAATAACAAAAAGAGTTAAGGGAGAAACTGATGAGTGTCCACAAAATCTCTAACCATCCTGGAAAATGCGCATAGGGAAATATTGATCCCCTGTACTTTCCTATACAAGCATGTGAGCTACCAGATGAAAAAAGCAGCTAGAAAGTTCAAAATAAACAAGAGGTTTATACAACATATAGCTAAGCTGTGGAACTCATTGCTATATACTGTGGATGTTTAAAAATGTCATGTGTTCCAGTTTATTGAGAAAAAACATAAATACAAAAGAATCTCATTCAAGAAGTCTGAATTATAGCTAAAGGCCAGATGAATATGAGAAACAGTATTACACGCTTGCCTGGTTCTTATCCTCTCCCCCTGACATCTGGTACAGGACATTGTCAGAGACACAATATGAGACTAGCTAGACCTTTGGTTTGAACCATTATGGCTGTTCTTATTTTCCTATGATTTTAAACTATATGTTATTCCAGAAATTCCCAGGCTGCAATAGTAACTCCAGTTCTGGTCTAAGTGATTACACAGGTGGTACTTCAGTAGACAGTAGTATGGGAACAATGGTATAGCAGTGTCAAATTTGGGCTGGGAACAACTGCACTGGGATCATCAAGCCCAGAAGTTTGTAATATACCGCTAGGATTCAGTTGCCTGCTATGCATTTAATCTCTGTTTTGGATTATAAATTAAACCGGAATTTAAATAAAAGTCATGGCCAAAGGCCTTAAACCATGCTGATAGATGTCACAAGGCTTTTTTTTTTAAGCTATAAGGCACAGAGTAGAAGGGTTGTGTTATTTCTGATTGAACACAGAATTATTTTCAAACTCCCTCTCTAAAACTATTCAAGTTTCATTTGTGGCTTGGCTCTTCCATAAACTCTTTGTTCGTTACATTTCTAGTTGCTTCTGTTGAAAACAGAGATGCTTTCAAGTGAAATGTTTTAAGGAGGGTTAGAAAATATTCTGGAAATAATTTTAAAAGTAATGCATATTCCTTTGATTTATGTCCTGTATCTTACATGTAAAAGTGAAAAAATAATACTTTTAATTGTATAATTTAAAAAACAACCTTTTTTTTTCCCTTATGTTCCTAACTTTACACTATGGTGCGTGCTGCCCTAATCTGATCTGGAAATTAGTGTCAACGTTCAACCTAGATTAATTATTTAGAAAAAATAAAAACTGACATTTAAAAAAAGATAGATGAAATAGAATTCTTGTTAAGTATAGCAATAAGAAATGGAGCATAGGATGGTATAGTAATGGCCATTAGATACAGAATAAAGAGAGTGTGATCAAATAAATCAAACCATGATTTAGATTTTCACAATTTATTAGCTTTTTTAAACTGTGTTATCCATTAATAGAGTGTACTATTATGAGTTTAAATCAATGAGCATTTTTTGAAAAATATACAGCAAATGGCTATGTTAATAAAAAGAAATCAAGCTACATTAATGCAGGTTCTTTCAATGGTGAAAGATTTATAAACACTTTTTTCTTGGTACATGTTTAATTTTCTCGGTACATGTTTAAATAGATTTTCTATTCTTTGACTAGTAAAATGTTTAAGACTGACAAAATAGTCATAGTCTACAACCTACATAGGAAAAGGCTTTGATTACAGTAAAATTACACAAAAATGTGTCATTAAAAAGCATTGGACAGACATAAAACCTAACCTTTTGAGCTGAAGAATACTTAATATTCTCTTCATGATCATGCAAGGGGAAATTCTTTGCTATGGAATAGCTATTTTCCTGTTAAGCAGGCTATTTCATCAATGATTTATTCCTGAGATGTAATAGGTCGTTTAAAATGGTGGTTTAAAAGTTAGGCCTTTTTTGTTTAATTTTCTCACAGGCAGTTGGTAATTATCATGGTCCTGCAGTTTCTCTGGAATGCTGTGGAGGGTCAAATGCCAATGGAACCCTGCTTTATAGGGTAATTAAGACAGTAGACATGGTTATTAAATACATCGTGCTAAACTAAACTGGAATGCTGTGAAATAAAATCCAAAATCATAAATAAAATGAGGGTATTCTAGCAAAAAGAAAAAAAAAAGGAGGCGTTCTACAATCATATTTGCAGTAAACAGCTCTGACTGAATTGTGTCTGAAATTCTGCCATTTAAGTATCCTGAGACTTGTTAGATATTTCAGGAATATTTTAAAACTAAAAAGAGAAGCAAATGTGCTTTAAGTGTGTTTTGTGTGCAGAACTCTAGTACAGTAATCAAAATTCAACCTCATAGTGCTCAGTGTATCTAAAGAATGTTAAAAAAACTCCACAATGAATAGAACCTTCTGTATTCATAATTACCATGCAGCATGTGCTGGAAAATATGTACTAAAACAGGATGATGGATGTAAGTTTAATATGAATAACAAAAGAAGTTTTGAGAGTCCTGCAGAAAATACCACGGGGTGATAGCCTCTTTTTAAGATATCACCAGGTGTAGTAGTGTAGCTGTTTTCCTCCTGTCTATCAGAATGTTTTGTGTTTGCAATATCCTTTAGGCCACATACAGAGACAGGACTGTATGCCTTATGTGCAGGAAAGGGGGGCAAAAAATAAAGGCTTGATCAACACAGGTAGTACTAACAGAATGAAAGGTGAAATACAGTAACCTGTAAGATATTGTACTTCCCTCAGAATATAAACTTGTCTTTATACTTTTTCCATACAGAAAAGGCAGGGTAATACAATTTCTTCCTAGAAAAACTGTGATGAGTATACAAAAGTGCTGTTAAATTCTCTTTGGAAAATGAGTCTAATATAAAACAAAGTCCTTAAAATACAGAATGAGATTTGTACAAGTTATTCAAAATTATACTGTCTTTGTTTAAAGTCTGGATGATTATATATGCAAGTTTATTGGTAAATTCATTGCATCACTAGAAAAGGAAAAAGAATTATGTCCTCCCCCTTCCTAAGAGAAAAAAAAAAAAAAGAAAAAAGAAACTAAATATTTCCAATTCTAGCTGTAAAACTGGAAGCCAGAATGTGCAGTTGACAGGCACAGAGCCAGCTGACTTTAAATCACTAGCCTTTCCATCAGATCAGTCTTCTTACTTCCACATGGAACACATTTTAAGTTAACAATGTGTAGTTTGGCAAAGGAATTGTTTTTCTTTGGCATAGAGTAGTTGTCTCATTTCTTTAAAAAAAAGTATTTTCTGCCTGCTTATATATACAGTGTGTGTGTCGACATTCTTTTGAACTTTAAATACAGTTGTTACATCAAAAAAACTTTACTTAGACAATTACATTCGGACTATTTTGCTTTTTATATATGCAGATATAAGCAACGTAAATGGATATTTAATTCATCTGTTCGCAGGCTGGTGAAACTTACCCACTTTTCAGCTTTTACTTAAATATGTATGTAAATGCCTATAAAAATGTTGATTAAGCTGCTTTACCACAGACACTCAGAAAACAGGCCTCCTTCCTTAAGACAGTAATTTAAGTAGGTCTCAGTTGATATCAGAGTATTTATGGTGTGGGTATAGACTCTAAGACAAACTGAGATTAAATCTGATCATTTTGCTCTTACTCCAAAACCTGGCCATTTCAACCAGATGTATTTATAGCATTAAAAAGTAGTAGAATGGAATGCTACTCATTCAGACATTTGCAGTTGATTTATTCATTCCTGGTCGCTTCCACTGAAAACTCAGAAAAGCAGAAATGCAAATTTTCAGACATTGGTTCCACATGAAATGGGACAGACCACTGCACCAGCTACTGTTGTGAGACCAGATAGAGCTACTGCTGCCTACACATAAAGAGAGCCATTAAGGAGAAGTTGTTTATTTCTGCTTCTGCAGAAATCATAAACACCAGCCATGAGCCTGACAGCACAAGCTGTGCTGCAGTAAATTCTAGTACTTTGCTGGCCATTCTAAGCTGCCCAGTAAAAGTTACTGTAGCTAAATCCCATATACATTTCATGAAATAATCCTGCCCAGAAGATGGTATCATATTCATGCACAGCAGGGTGTGTAAATGCCTATAAATCATAACGTAGAATCTGAAATATCTATAAAAAAAAAAATCTGTGCAAATTTAACCATGACCCTTTGCCAGACAATAGGCCTTCATATGCTTTGCAGCTTAGCAGACACCAAGGAATTTTGTTTGGAAGTGATAGCTACTGTCTATGTAATATTTAGGACCTATTCATGGAGCATCTGGCAGAAAATAAAAGGGTTTCCTCCTCTAACATATGCTAAAGAAGGATGTGGTCCTGTGCCTGCTCCTCCTCTTCTGACTTTTTGCAAATAGCACAACATAAGAGACAGTTGTTTCTGGCTGCCCTGCTGCCTGTCATGGCTGTCAAGTGAAATCCCATGAATTATTGCTCTTCCAGATGTAAGAGATTTCCAGGCTGCCTTAAACTGCCTGTGGTTTGTGGTACTGGAGAGGAGAGAAACGAGATTAAACTTCATCTCATCAGTGCAATCTGAAAAGATCACACAGAGGACTAATAATCACAGCTTTTTCATTCCAGAGCCGGACCCGAGAGCTCTGTGTTTTTGTTTCAGGGCTATGTCATATTAAGCTTGTTGGAAGACATTGATTAAGGTCAAACAATGTTTAAAGATCAAAAATAAAATTTTTAACTCTGTGTTGCTGCATACATTTTGCATTCTTCAGAAAGTGTCATGCATTTCTTTAGCCAGCTGAAACAGAAGAGACTGTGAATGGAATTCTCTAATTCTGAGATGTCAGCACTTCTTAGCATAAACTTATGAAAGATAAAAAAGAAAACGTTGACCTAAAATTATTAATCTAATGTCATAGAGCATCCCCTATAAATTCAGAGGAAACCATAACAAAAAAAATCCCCTACTTATCATTTTGGTTTCTCCATAAATGTCTGACTTTGTGATTTTTCAAAATTTGGCATTTTGCCCTTTCCTTTTTTTGAACATTTTTATGATTTGTTTGTGCCAGCCACATTGGCTTCTGAACATTTGAGGTTAGTCTGAATGTTTTCTATTAGCAAAGAACACTTATTCATGCACTGACTAATTATACAGTTTTCAGAATGCCCAACTGTAATCTTGGGTAAGTTAAGAAATAACAACAGACTCAAAATGATAGGTAGAAATTTAAATACAGGTTTTCATTATTGTTGTGTTATTATATTCCAAAATTGTTCTGTTCTTGTGTTGTCCACTCCAGCCATTTACCGTTAATTTCCAAGTGAGTTTCTTCAGTTCTCTGAGATGTATGTATGAATGCAGAGAGACACACATAGCAATGTAATGCACATAGTTACCTGCAAACTATACTTTAAATAATAGCTATAAAACAAAATAGCGTAATGCTTTAAAACCTAAGTATTGTCAAACGATTACTGTCATGACTACATTTTTTATGAAATCAAGACAAGCAGAGAGGCCCCTGACATTTCACTGCAGCCCTATTAATAATCAAAATGTTAATTACAGATAAGGAAAATATGTTGTCCCAAGAACACCCGGAAATAATTGACAAATGTATGCGGCTTAGATCAGAACGTAATTGCCCTGATTCGACCTATGCAGCTTTTTTAAAAACTGACGTAGCTTGTTTAATAATGGTGTTGGCTACCAGATGTAAAACCTCCCAGGCCAGCTTCCTTTTTCATTCAAACTCTGGCGTATCACAAAGGCTCTCTAATATGAGGGAATACCAGTAAAACAGTGATGAAAACCGTAGGTACGAATATCTGCAAGTGGCTCACATGAAAGCATTTACTGCTTTTCATGCACATGTATTAAACCATAGTGGAAAGGAGCCCTTCACTGAAAATGCATTAATTATTCGACACTGGTTTTCCTCAGATATTTTTTTGCTATGGGATGCAAGTGAAAGATTACAGCTGAAAAAATGATCATCATACTTGAGGTAGGCTCACGGAATCTTTTCTTATGTTCTGTGTGAAGTTGTCTTGAACCGAAACCTCTGCTCCTTAAGGATTAAGGGATTGAAAAGCAAAGACTGAAGCTGCTGTAATTTAAACCCAGCCATTCTCTAGCACAAAGGTGCAAAATGGACTGAGTCAATCTGCTTCTTTGCTAGTTCACCTAAGAAATAATTTTACCTTTTGAAAGTTTTGTATTATTAACATTCCAAAGATGTCACTATCTTTAAAGGAAATTTATTCTCTTGATTTTTAAACATGAGATCAGAGCCATGAGACATGGAATAGGAGAACATGGTTTCAAATTGCAATTTATAGCATTTCTGAAAAATTCCCTCTATGTGATGTATAGAGAAATCATAAAGGTAAAATTAATCAATGGATGCCACTAAGGTGGGTTTTCTTTTGTATAAAAATATCTCTTCTCCAGAAATTCTTGCAGAGCAGTTTTCTACTGCTATTTTAAAAAATGGTTTTACATTACTAAGGAGTCATAAAAAGTATCAGATGAAACAAACTTAGTTCCAAGGACTGCAAGAGAAGAGAGAGCATCATGTTATATGGCAGATAATTAATACATTCACTAGACAGAAAAAATCCAGTTAATTACTGGGTGCATGTTAACTGATTGCAGGTTCTGAGTTTCAGTAACGAAATTAACTGAATTCACATTTCAGGTTGTTCGTTTCTTTTTAAAGTTTGTCACAAGGACTCAGTACATAATTCTAATCAAAACAAATCAAAACTTCTTTTTAAAAATTATTCCCAGTGGAAAAGCACCATATTCAGCAGAAAACAGAGAGCCAGCACTGTGGTTTGGGCACCAGTGTGCCGTGCAACGGACCTGTCTTTGATTACTGGGTCTAATGCTCTGCTTGTCGATGAGCGCTCCCCACTGTGATGCTCAGCTCGTGAGAAGAGAGCAGTTCTGCAGCTTTGGGGAGCGCAGCCCCTCTGAGCCACTTGCTTGGAAGCTGCTCTACTTCAGGCAGAAGCGGGCTCCCCCAAACCTCCCACCGGTGTATCGGCTGCTGTGGATGCTTACGTAGAGGGAAGCAAGGGAGTTGTACTTCTTTGGAAGTTTGGAGAAGTTTTTTTCCCTGGGGGAAAATACATAAACATATTCTCTTGTGATATGTGTCAAAATTTACTGCCTATAGGAGCAAGCATAATCTGTAGAATTACTTGTATCGACTTTGGAGTACATTGCATAGTTTCCATTTGGGTGAGGAAAAGTCGCGTAAGTGGTTATATATTTCTGTTTGTAAATCATCTCCTATCGTTGATTTAAAATTGTGACCCACTGTTCATCCATACATTTGATGTGGAGCTAGCAACCAACAATAATACGAGCTTGCCAGCACTTCCCATTTATAACTTCAAAGCCTAACCTGGAGGACCACCCTCTCAAGAGACAGAAGCAATTCATTTTCCATATTCAATGTGCTTCTCTTGAGAGAAAAAACTGCCAGTCATGCCAAATTGTGTTGAATGATACAAGGGGAAGCTAGTTTTATCACATGGGCAGCTGACACAAAACTCTTCCACTTATGTTAGGTTGGATGGGGACTGAGTTCAGAGATGAAAGGTCAGTTCTTTATCCACTAAGCCCTCTAGATATTCCAAAATCCCCAGTACATTACAAATTTGAACAGTTTAAGGTCTCTTAAATAAAAGAATCTCTTCTCGAGGTAAAGTATACAGTGTATATAGATACAGCGCAGGAGAAACATGTGAAAGGTCAGAGATGTGACCTTTTAACGTCAATAGTTTTATTTATTGACAAGAAGTCCAGTTTAAAGGGCTTAATGAAAAAGCAAGACAAGAATCGAGGAATGTGTTAAACTGCGTAAATTTGACTGCCTAAATAAATTGTACTGTGTGCCTCAGAAATTGCAATTGCCATGAATGTTTTCTGGGGCTTATTCTTACCAGAGGAAGCAGCTTCAAAAAGGAACAGCACACTGGTTACACTGACAATCCACAAGCTAGTTACTCGATTTTGCTAATATGGTGTAAGGCAATGGAAGTGGTATTTTTATTTTCCCTGATATTTTCTTTCATGTCATTGAATTATTCTGTTATCCCAAGTTAGAAAAATAAGTTGAATCAATACACACTTTGTATTTAGAGCTTGCTCTCACTGAAATCAGTAGAGAAAAACAAGACAGGATGGTACCAATAAAGCTCTTCTAATTATGTTGTATTCATTATTTTATTTTATTTTGTTTCATTTTATTTTATTTTATTTTATTTTATTTGCTCGTATTTGTTCAAAAACACACCAGAGAATTCTAGTTAGTGTATACATTGTCAGAATAGTTGTACTTTTATACTGCCTCTGTAATAAATGATTTTCTGATACTACAATAATGCATTCAGAAATACTCATGACTATCTATATAGATAATATAACTAATACATCCTTATCAGTATTGATACTACTGATAAAGTTCATATAAATACATTTTTCAGTGGTTCTGAGCACCACCAAATTCTTTTGAAACTATTGGGTGTTGTAGCACTGTTATTTGGAATATAAAGCCATTTAGATGTTAAAAATGTTTTTCCTCCTCATCAAGTGCAATCTAGGAGTTCTGAAATTAGAAATGGAATTCAAAAATTTGTTTCCTGCAGTACTTTGGCCTTTTAAAATGCTATTTATAGCCTATAGCATTTTGTTTGGGTGAATCAATTATCTGCATCCTCAAGTGCAGGTTTTATGTTCATGGACTTTTGGATTTTGTCATTTCAGTAATAATGTCTGATATTCTAGTTCAATTTTACAGCTTCTCCTTTGAAAAGACAACTGCCTTTTGTGATGTTATTTAGAGACTTCATTGCAAATGGGCATCAAGACGCACAAATTGAGAACACAGGGAGGAGAAACAAAGCTGGATTAAAGATTGCCTTGAACTGATATAGCTCTGTCCCAAGGACTCTGCATTCTTGTTTAAAATGCCTTGATGATAATACTGATCATTTCATCTCTAGTGCCTTTTATGATTTTTTTTTCTGTAAAATGAGAACAAGATAAATTGGGAGCATCAATAATGACAGAAACTGGATAGGGTAACACAACAAAGTGTGCTAGTACCCCTTCTGGTAATCTTTTCATCTTATTCCTGTTTCTTTTCTTACTAGTGTGCTAAAATGCCTTTGCAAATTGATATTGATAAATTTTCATATGAATACTAAATAGTACCACACATTTAGAACCGCTTTGCTTATGAAACTATACTGCCTAATTAATTCAGCAAGATCTCTTGTCAATATTTCAGACTACCTTCAGCATGACACCATCACTCCGTTTGATCTCTCATGCCACAAAATATGCTATTTGTATTCATATCTAACAGATATTTTTAATGATGTCTGAGGTTAGACAAATCATTGATAAAAGATTTCTTGATCAGAACAGATACTTGGTTTTATCCTTAGATAACTGTACAAGCTTTACACAACCAGTAACAACTTCACATTTGCAGGGTTTTTTCCCTGTATTTTAAACATCGGTGCTCAGCCTCGTTACAAGTGAAGCAGATGAACACTGAATCATCAGTTCTTTCACACCTGTGACAAAACATTAACTAGACTCTCCTTTGAAGGAAATATAGAATTGCTTGATAAATAGATCTCATTTCTTCATTGTTTAAATTATCTCATGGGAAAGAAATTTCATGCACAAAGAATATGTGCACATGCAACGAGCTAAATTATGAGCAAATTCTCTGGTGTCATTCTGGCTTATTTTTAAGAAGAGCTGGAATGTCCCTCAGTTAATCTGCATTATATTGTGCAGACTAGTTTTATGTAGTCTCATCACTGTGGTGAAATGACTGTTTATCAAAGGTCAGTTACAGTACTCAGAGCCTGACAATGGACTGAAAGGTAGAAGATGATGAGTAATTTGGAACCTTAATAAAGAAATTTTGCTTTATTTGTGCCTAACCTTGAAAAACACTCACAGATTTCAACTATTATGCGGCATACAGCAGTAAACTTCTCAAGGGCCTTTTGTCTGCACACCTCACTGCTGCCAGAGGCTCATTGTCTGCTCTTAGTAAGTGCAGTAATACAGGATGGGTATTTATTGTATTTATTGACAAGTGCCTTTTGTTTTCCTTGCTTTTTTTTTTTTCTCTCCCAGGTCTTGATGAACATTCTAGCTTTCCTAGTTTCCTTGCTTTCATTTCATTTTAATAAGCATTTGGAGGCTGTTTCCAGAACTGCCAAAGAAAGGTACTTTTTTTATTCCTGAGCTTCTGGACAGATAATTTTTACCTACTGTGTGCAGCACGAGTGTCTGAAGCACACATTAAAAGAACAAATGGCCCTACTCCAGCTCCACATATGGTAAATGTGTTCTCCTGATACTGCTTTACCCTGTTATATATTAACGAATATATATTTTTTGAAGTTTACAAATAGAACCTGGTAAAAGTTTGATAAAATGAGGACAGGTTTAAAGCTTTTGTTTCAGGGTCTTCTTTCTTTAAAATGTTGGAGAAGGTGTTTTGATGTTATGGCATCAGGAAGAGTTGTATAAGATTGTTATTAAGGGAGTTTTAACTTCGAGAACTAAGTTTTTACATTGTTGAGCACTCTAGTTGATTTCTGAAAAAAATATGTTTCATCATTTCAGAGTGTTCTTTTCTTTTCATTTCCAATCTCTAAATTGAGATAAATCCAGAGCTGACAAGTTTTCAGATAAATTTTGGAACGGGCTGGATGTTTCGGCCAAATAATAAAACAAAAAAACAAACAAACAAACAAAAACACAGATGAAAAAATGTTATCTATTTAAATCCCATTGCATTTAATGGCAGTTCAATACCTAAACCTTTTCCTTATGTTGAAAGGCTTCCCTATTTGACATGAACTCACAAATAGAATTTAGGTAAGTGTTGTAAGATGAATTCTACTTTTAACTAAAGCTCATGGTTTGCTCATGTTTTTTCCTTGAACTATATATATTAAAATATCAGAAGTTCAAATATATTTTACTTAAGCAATCTGTGTGCCGGTATTCTGCATCATAATATAGAGGTGAACGGGAAAGAAGATGTGTACACTGCCATGGAAGTTGTGAGAACATGTTGTACTAGTACCTTAGCTGTCACTCCAGACAGTCAAATGAAGTAAGTCAATGGATCTATGGTGCAGAGGTCACAGTGGCAGTATTTCTGAAGAATTCAGAGAAGCTGTCTGGAGACTGCTAGTGTGCGAGATGGAGGAAGAAAGAGAAAGATGAGCAATGAATTCCCTAAAGCTATTCCCCTGAATGTCTTCCATAATAAATTTTAAATGTGTGTCCTAGTGGGGTAGAGTGGTCAGATTTACTAATAATTTGCATTAATATTTGTAATATCTATTTTTTATGAGCATGATTGCTTTTAAAGTTTTGCAAGTTCATATTCTTCCCCAATAATTTCAGATTTTTTTACTGGCTATGTCATTCTCTATTATATACGTTATCTGCATCTTTTATATATGAAATGAAGAGGCTGCTATATCCTTCTTACTCTTTTCTTTGCCTGACTGCTTAACAGACAGAAACGGCTGTAATCTGTCACAGCATCAACCACTGAATGGGGGAGCGGATGTTTTCCCCACAGAACCTAGACAATAACTCTGGACAGGAGGAAAATGGACTAACACAAGGATCTGATGAGAGAGTGCCTTTCCTCCAATGACCCAGCTGGCTTGCTCATGACAAAGCTTTTACAGGACATAACATAAATGAAATAAGAAGAATGAAAGCATTAAACAATGTAGCCAAGGAGAGAGGAGAAAGAGGAACTTAAAGGAAGGCAGAGTCTATCTCAGAAGCGGCAAAAGGCAATATTGCCTGTGTGATTGTTCCAGCCTTCACAAAGGGGATTGTTTGCCTAGCTGGGAGCCGCCGGAAAGGATTAGCAGTTTTTCAGGGCAGACAACACCCCCGCAATCCCACCTCGGGGTATCTCAGGTGTGAAGTGGGGGCTTGGGGAGAGGGCAATGGTGCAGGCTCAATTGGCCAGTAGTGCCCTTGGCTGACATCGTAGTTTATTTGTGAGCTTATTAAGCCTGGCCAGTCCTTTGGGGGCACTCTTGGCAAAGGTCACAAAAGACAAGATTTTGCATAATGAATGCATTAAAATCTTTTTGTTAGTGCATGGGGAGCAAGAGGATAATGGCAATGAAGCTTTGGAATACAGGAAAGGAGGTAAAAGAAAATTAGTCCCTGAGGTAGCAAATATGATCACCATGTGGACTTGGGTTTCTATTTTAGCAAGTAAGCCCTGAGAGAAAAAAAGTGCTTGGAAACATGCTGCCTTTTATTTAGATCCATAGCTACTGCACTCAAGGAGTATGCCACAAAGGGCAAAAATGCCACTCCTCTCTATGATAAGTCATTTATATGGAAAGATCCCAGACAGGGAATAGGAAAGAATGGAGAATGCTGTGCACATTTTGAAGATCTCAAAGAACGGCGTAGGGAGTGAAGAAAAAGAGAAAAAAGAGATGCTATATCAGCATGTAGGCTATAAATTGTACTTAGTTATCATAAATTCATGCTGAAAATAAAGTTAACATTATCAGATTTTGACCATGAGCCTCCCATGGGATTGATGTCATAACACAGCAGATAGGACCTAGATGCACCTTTCCTGGCACTTTGTTAAAGACCCAAATTGGATGGCAAGGATAAGCAAGTTTAGGTACATATGTGAGGATGGCAGGGTCTCACAACTCAATAACCTGGCGGTTCAAGAGACTGAGGGCTGATAAGAGATAGAAACACCAGCTATCGGGGTCAGTTCAAGGGTGCTATAAAGAGAACCAAATCCGACTGAAAATAGATAAAGTATTACTCTAGTTGCTAAGGTACCTTAATCTGATGAAAGCTCAGTTGTGTGAATTTTTTTAAGGGTTTGTCATTCTTTGCACTGATCCTACAGTACAAATATGCAATCTTAAGAAACAAGAAGAAAGTTAGAAGAGGACTTAGGAATACAGTTGCTGGTCCATTTGAGCGCATTAGTGCTGTCTCCAGGCAAGTTTGGGCAGGAGGAAAAATCAGTGAATAACTACATCAATTTCCTAGGATGCCTTTCAATCAGTATATCAAGTTCTCTAACATTCTTGATAAGGGCATACTTTTGGCAAAGCCAAATATAGAAACTGCTGGGTTTTAGTCATCAGTAGATAGTTTAGAAAAGCAAGTTCACATCTATTTGCAATTCTTTAGGTATATCTTTACAATGCACTCATTTTAAAGTCTGTCAGCACTTGCAAAGGTCCACTAATGATAATTTGTTTCCTCAGAACTTATTTGCTCTAGCCTGTTTTGGAATTTTTGTTTCTCTAGAAAATATAAGTGTTAAGTGTTATATTTTATCTCACCTTGCCTCTGTTTTCGCTTGTTACTCACTGCTTTTATCCCAGCAGATGATGCCACCAGTAACCAACCAGCTTCTACCTTGTAACAGAAAGTTCATCAGCATAAACTGGAATTCTGTGTTTCTTATTCCTTGTGACTTTGCACTGGTTTCAGGATCCAAGATGGTTCTGGTAAGGTGACAAAGTCAACTCTAAATGCCCAGTCTTTCAGCAATCTTTGTGGCATTTTGAAATCTTCTTTTATTAAGATGCCTCAAGCATTATTATGCTATTCCAAGCAAACTCTTTAGTGGTAGAGACTAGAAATTGAAACTCTTAAGACTTGAAGCTTTTGTATTTGCAGATAATAGGTGAAAGTCACATCTAATTTTAACTCTTAGAGTATGCCTAAATTAATCATATTACTCTAGTCCCGTTTGTATTTCAAAACCCTTCTCTGGACGTAGTATCCTAAAATGAATTAGTGCTCTTGTATAGTATCCACACATGAACCATTTGGAAGAGAAGGAAAAGACGGCATGCTGTGCAATGTGTTGTGCATGAGTTTCCAAAGCATTGACTGAGACAACCCACACAGCTGTTCTCCCTCTTCGGCTGCTACAAGAAAAAGGTGGGTTAGAAGCATGGAAAAGTGGATGGAGAAGTGTTTTCCTTCATTTGGGTTTTTTTGGGGTTGGTTTTTCTTTTTTTTTTCTTAATTTCTTGTTCAACATTCCAATTTTTCTAAATTTATTTCATAAATGGAGAAATATATGGACAATTTTCACAGGTATGACAAGATATCATCTAAATTTCTGTTTGAATAAATATTGTAGAAATACTTAGCACACTATAGAAAGATTTTCAGCTGACAGATGAGGGGAATACATTGCTTTACAACCTAGACAACTACCTGTGTTTTATTCTCTCCCAATGAGCGCTTAGAATTCCTGTCACTGTGACTAGAACACTTTTCACATCTGGTTTCAGATCACTGATAACACATTACAAGTTCATCAGAGCACAATGCAGATGAATGCAAAACTTATTAAATGAATGATCTGAAAAAAGATTTAGTCAGTGGTAAATCATCACCAAATGGAAGTGATCCTAGGAGGCTCCTCAGGGATCAACATTAGACTCAGCATTATTCAACATTTTCACCCGTGAGTTAAAACATAAACATAAATCATTCTTAGAAAATTTGTGGGTGGCAGAAAAATTGGAGAATCAGTAAATAATAATGAGGACAACACAGCCATAAACTGCATTCTGAATTACTGGTAAAATGAGATCATTCAAAAAATAATAAAAAGGCCAGCTCATGTTGCAAAAAGGTCCAGGCCAACCCAGCAGGATGGGCATCTTTGTTCGGAAATACATTGACTGAGGAAGCTCTAATAGTGAAGTGTCATCACATCAGATAGTGAAGAAGTAACCACAGGCTGAAAAACAGCAACTGTAATGCTATAAATAACCAAGTGAGAAACAGGATCTAAAATGTGTATATTGTTATTTGGCAATAATGAGACAAAAAAGAAAATACTTTTTCCCTTTCTGTTGTCCAGAGTTTAAAGAGTTTTGGTTTGTTGGATTTTCTTTAAAGATGGAGATGTTGTAGAAAAGAGACAGAAAATTATTCAAGGTTAGATGAAATGTCCACAGGGAGAGTGTAAGAGCTTGACTTATTTAGTCCATCAAAAAGAAGATTGAGCAGTAACTTGACTGGGAGGTAATTGTGAAAGTGTAAATACTCTCACAATGTGAAAACACAGAGTACTAAATTTAAACAAGCAAAGAAAGGGATAACAAGAACTAAAGGCTGGAAGCTGAGCTAAGCCACATGTTAGCCATGAGTGGTTAACCACTGGAACAAGTTATAAAACGGTATGATCACTTCCCTATCTTTTAATGTCTACAGATCAAGATGGATTCTCTTGCTTTAAGCTGTGCTTTACCCAAACACGAGTTATTGGCTTCAGGACAGACAAATGGAATAAACTGTGAAGACTCATGCTGGAAAGACCATAGCACAATACAATGACCTCTCCTGGTGTTAACCTCTACGGAAAAAAATGCACAAATAGTAACCTCATTGTACTTACCTCAAATGCCATTTATTGTGTTTAAGACTGATTCTTATACTGCTTCTGTCTGAGGTGGCCTAAATTTTCAAGTTTTAATTAACCACTGTAGTAAAATGGCTTTAAAAATGTGTTTTAGAGAAGATACATTAGAGTGGAAGTAGAAATATTATGAAAATTATTATTAAAATTTAAATGGTGTTCATAGTTGTAGCAGTCCTGTCATAATGCATGAACAGTTAAGGTATCATTACTTAGTCCATTGTCTGAGCAAGTAGGTTCATGTCAGGGCTACTTTTGTTTAAACAAAATCTTAGCCTAGCTTTATATTTTCTAGTCATTTCTATCAGTAAATGGGTCACCTCCCCCTAACACAGCTGTGACAGGCTCAATGGTGTGGTTTCAAGGTATCATCTTTTCAGATGACAGAGTAAACATACTCATTTGCTATTCCAGGATGAATGAAAAGGATTGTGGATCATCCTCCATAGATAATCAGAAGTCTCTTTCTGTCTGAGATTGGAAAAAACATTAACTCCAAATCACAGAAATATAAAATGTCTTGATGCATGTGAAGAGAGCATCATCTAAATTTCAATTTGAACAAATGTTGCAGATACACTTGACATATTGTAGAAAGGCTTTCAGCTGATGGGTTAGGTGCATGTACTGCTTTACAACCCGGGCAACTGCTGATGCACAGTGAGTTGCTGGATTGAAGGATTAGGCAAAAGAGTAGGGCTATTCTGCCAGATACAAAGAAGCTTTAAGCCACTGGTAAATTAGCAGAAAGGGGGAAGGCAATAGCATCAGTGTATGATACGTGTTTTTCTCTAAGAGAGAACAGAAGAGAATAGAAGTAATCAGCGACCTGTGATTATTCATAAATAGTGTGAAGAGCAAGAAAGGCAATTTTTTTTCCTTACGATGAATCAAACACAGGGCATGGCTTCTTGCAGAAGCTGATCAAATTTGACAATATTGACTCAGAAGTTATCAGTGTTAGAGCCAACTTTCAATTAGCGATGTAGTTCAAACTGTCCTAACTCCACCCAGGATTTGGCTTAGTTTTGTGGCCTATTGTAGTTTAAATTTAAAAGGTTTTCAACCTATAGTATATAAATTTAAAAATAATTATTTCTGATGTGGTATAAAATTATATCCACCAAGGCTACAGAAGCAAGAACTTTTAAATACTAAACAAAACAGGAGGAGATATGGAAGAATTGTGTTATACAAACCAAAATGTAAATACAATTCTGTAGGACTGCACGATCTCTGTTATAAAATATACTATTCAATGTGTTTAACTTGGCCACAGGTGCTGATTCCATTCAAGATATATTCCAAGATAACTGCACTTGGGTAGAAACTAACCATTGTCACTGGACCTCCAGGCTGAAAAGTGGGCCTAGAAGTCTCTTCTCCTTGTTTTCTTTGGTCAGGAGATACCACGGATAGCAGGTGATACCAGGAGATACCACTCTCAACCACTGTTGAGAGACCTTGCACACTAAGAGAAAATTCCTAACCTTTAAGCCATGGGTGAATGACATCCCTGAGCTTCTCCAAGCTAAGGTGTCCCTGTATCTTTCTAACCAATGTGATGGAAAAATAAGAAACAATAAATAACCTGGTCTCTACCTCATGGATTTTCTTTTCAAAAATGTGAAGAACGTTCTTTGAAAACTTAAAGACTTGCAGCACTCTCTTCTTCATTTAATCCTCCTCTCAGAGACTTGGATATCACAAACACAACAGCTGGTGAGCTCATTCAGTATTGCTTTCTCCTGTGAGTTTTTCATACCTGCATCACTCCATTTTCTGGCAGAGATGGGTTTATGAATGTTCCAATTACCCACATTTAAGAGAGTGGTTCTACACCAATTATTTTGGGTGGTGGAAGGGGAAAGGACAGCAAACCAGAGTCAACCACTCCCTGATCCAGGACTGGGAGTCTACCTTCCTTTTACGCAAAACTCACCGCAACATCAGATAGGTGAAGACACCACTGCTTTTTGGGGCCATGGTCTTCACCGAATCAGTGACGTTATCTTAGTTACCGAAATTAACCTAAAAAATCGCTCATACATAAGAAGTAACAATCAGCGAAGGGGCTCAATCTTTGTGAATGGTAGCCATCAATTGTCGAATTTCTTTGGGCAACAAACATAACTTGTGATAATCTGTTTTGCTGCTATAAAGCAAGGGAGCTGTTATTTGTGCAGTAGAGGAGTCTCAGTCATTAAACATAGGTCAGGCATGAAGTTTACTAGTCAGATGACAGCCTATACCACTTTCTTTGTGATAGAAACTTACTCCCAGATAGAGTTGTCAATTTAGTAGATGCTGAATTGGTGCCATGATCAAGATGAATGCTTGTTTCTTAATAAAACCTTGTGTTGGGTAAGCCAAAGCAGTGGCCCTTTACCTCAGGCACTTCATTAATTGAACAACCAACTGATAATGAGCCGTTACATCACTATTGCTTAAATAATGATGTATTTACTGAGGGAATGTAAAGCAGCATTGTTTGATGTAGGAATATACTTGGGCCCAGAAATATCTAGTAGTTATCTGCTGTGTGAAAAGGTCTTTTTTATTTGAAAACCAATATGTTAGAGATATTTCTATTTCAGATTTTACACTTCTCGTTGGAGGTTTTCAGTAGACTTAACAGTTATATAATCAGATTTTGTCTTCTCCTTTCCAACAATCCAAACAATTTGGGTGATAGGCAGACCTGGCCTTGATTGAATTTCCTTCCCTAAGTCACACTTTCACATCTTGTTTAGAATTTTTCCTCTACCACTGTAGTGTGAAACCAGTCTAATCTGTGTTAAATTCAAGTTAAATAGGGTAACTAGCACAAGAGTTTCCAACACTGAAAAAATGGCTTAAACAAGAGGCCAGTTATGACTTCTGTTGAAAGGAAGTCTAATCAGTTGGAGAATTGCTGGTTCAGTTTCCTCAGGGAATTGTCTTAGGACAAGTTATTTGATCTCTTCATTAATGGCTTCGATACAAATACTGGGAGTGTGCTAATGAAATTTTCAGATGACAAAAAAACTTTGGCAGAGTTGCCCATACTGAGAAGAACTGGAATTTCATACAGGAAGAATTAGATGACCTTGACGACTGTAGTAATAGAAGCAAGATGAAATTTAATAGTACAAAGTGTAAGGTCATGCACTCAGGGACTAATAACGAGAATTTTCTTGCTATAAGCTGGGAGCTCATCAGTTGGAAATGGTACAGGAGGAGAAAGACTCACATTTAATCAGTCAATCACATGATGATTATCGTTACCAGGGTGAAGCTGCCATGAAAAAGGAAGTGTAATGCCTAGAATTGCTGGGATGTTTCTAGTACTGGTAGAGAGCACCACTTCCCCAAGGTCTTGGAAAGACTGCCTCTGGAATAGGGCATACAATTCCTGTTGCAAGACAGTTTCATTCAACCCAGAAGTACTACAGAGAAAGAGAAAAGAGATGTTGAAGACCTCAGGCGACACCTGAAAAGCACCTTAACTTATTTTGCTGATGAGTCCCATCATACTCCATTGAAGGCTTCCAGTGAAACTTTTTAAACAGTACTTTTAAACACTAGTTCAGTGGGAGTTGTTCATGCTAACAGCCGTGTTCAGCTAGGGTCCTGCAGCTATACAACTGTTTTCAACCAATGGAAAAGGACATCAGTAAGCACATAAATAACAGTTTAGGATAACTTATTTTTATAGATATTGTGAAGAAAATGTCAGTGATGGTAAAACATGAACTTTTTTGGTAAAACTCTGCACCCTCAAAGTAATGTTTCAATTAAAATTCCTTAGAAGTACTGAAGAAATCAAGTACAAGATAATACGAAAGTTCTCTATATTCCTCTTTGTAGCTGTGTAAGGACAACTATTGATGAACCTATGCAAAGTACAACAATTTCAAGTGCAACAGCCACCACAAAATAAAATTTACACCCAAGACTGTAATGAGAATATCCTACAACAACTCCTGCCTTTCTTACTGTGCATGAATGAATGAAGCAGAGATTTCTTTGAAAACCTTTGCCCAATGGATTCAGATCACATTAAAGGCAGGAGTTTGTTGTAGGATATTCTCATACAGTCTTGGTGTAAAATTTTATTTTGTGGCTGCTGTGCACTTTGAAATTGTTTGACTTTGCATAGGTTCATCAATTTTCCTTACACAGCTACAAAGAGGAATATAGAGAACTTTTCGTATTATCTTGTACTTGATTTCTTCAGTACTTCTAAGGAATTTTAATTGAAACATTTACTTGAGGGTGCAGAGTTTTACCAAAAAGTTCATGTTTTACCATCACTGACATTTTCTTCACAATATCTATAAAAATAAGTTATCCTAAACTGTTATTTATGTGCTTACTGATGTCCTTTTCCATTGGTTGAAAACAGTTGTATACTGCAGGACCCTAGCTGAACACGGCTGTTAGCATGAACAACTCCCACTGAACTAGTGTTTAAAGTACTGTTTAAAAAAGTTTCACTGGAAGCCTTCAATGGAGTATGATGGGACTCATCAGCAAAATAAGTTAAGGTGCTTTTCAGGTGTCGCCTGAGGTTCTCAACATCTCTTTTCTCTTTCTCTGTAGTACTTCTGGGTTGAATGAACTGTCTTGCAACAGAATTGTATGCCCTATTCCAGAGGCAGTCTTTCCAAGACCTTGGGGAAGTGGTGCTCTCTACCAGTACTAGAAACATCCCAGCACATTCTAGGATTACACTTTCCTTTTTCATGGCAGCTTCACCCTGGTAACGATAATCATCATGTGATTGACTGATTAAATGTGAGTCTTTCTCCTCCTGTACCATTTCCAACTGATGAGCTCCCAGCTTATAGCAGAAATTCTCGTTATTAGTCCCTGAGTGCATGACCTTACACTTTGTACTATTAAATTTCATCTTGCTTCTATTACTACAGTCGTCAAGGTCATCTAATTCTTCCTGTATGAAATTCCAGTTCTTCTCAGTATGGGCAACTCTGCCAAAGTTTTTGTCATCTGAAAATTTCATTAGCACACTCCCAGTATTTGTATCGAAGCCATTAATGAAGAGATCAAATACTTGTCCTAAGACAATTCCCTGAGGAACTGAACCAGCAATTCTCCAAACTGATAGACTTCCTTTCAACAGAAGTCATACTGGCCTCTTGTTTAAGCCATTTTTTCAGTGTTGGAACTCTTGTGCTAGTTACCCTATTTAACTGAATTTAACACAGATTAGACTGGTTTCACACTACAGTGGTAGAGGAAAAATTCTAAACAAGATGTGAAAGTGTGACTTAGGGAAGGAAATTCAATCAAGCCAGGTCTGCCTATCACCCAAATTGTTTGGATTGTTGGAAAGGAGAAGACAAAATCTGATTATATAACTGTTAAGTCTACTGAAAAACCTCCAACGAGAAGTGTAAAATCTGAAAATAGAAAATCTCTAACATATTGGTTTTCAAATAAAAAGACCTTTTCACACAGCAGATAACTACTAAGATATTTCTGGGCCCAAGTATATTCCTACATCCAAACAATGCTGCTTTACATTCCCTCAGTAAAACATCATTATTTAAGCAATAGTGATGTAACGGCTCATTATCAGTTGGTTGTTCAATTAATGAAGTGCCTGAGGTAAAGGCCACTGCTTTGCTTACCCAACACAAGGTTTTATTAAGAAACAAGCATTCATCTTGATCATGGCACCAATTCAGCATCTACTAAATTGACAACTCTATCTGGGAGTAAGTTTCTATCACAAAGAAAGTGGTATAGGCTGTCATCTGACTAGTAAACTTCATGCCTGACCTATGTTTAATGACTGAGACTCCTCTACTGCACAAAATAACAGCTCCCTTGCTTTATAGCAGCAAAACAGATTATCACAAGTTATGTTTGTTGCCCCAAAGAAATTCGACAATTGATGGCTACCATTCACAAAGATTGAGCCCCTTCGCTGATTGTTACTTCTTATGTATGAGCGATTTTTAGGTTAATTTCGGTAACTAAGATAACGTCACTGATTCGGTGAAGACCATGGCCCCAAAAAGCAGTGGTGTCTTCACCTATCTGATGTTGCGGTGAGTTTGCGTAAAGGAAGGTAGACTCCCAGTCCTGGATCAGGGAGTGGTTGACTCTGGTTTGCTGTCCTTTCCCCTTCCACCACCCAAAATAATTGTGTAGAACCACTCTCTTAAATGTGGGTAATTGGAACATTCATAAACCCATCTCTGCCAGAAAATGGAGT
Source organism: Lycocorax pyrrhopterus obiensis (assembly GCA_014706295.1). NCBI lineage: Eukaryota > Metazoa > Chordata > Aves > Passeriformes > Paradisaeidae > Lycocorax > Lycocorax pyrrhopterus. The sequence continues at coordinate 121,855,966 of JACSVZ010000002.1, forward strand.
GATGCAGGTATGAAAAACTCACAGGAGAAAGCAATACTGAATGAGCTCACCCAGCTGTTGTGTTTGTGATATCCAAGTCTCTGAGAGGAGGATTAAATGAAGAAGAGAGTGCTGCAAAGTCTTTAAGTTTTCAAAGAACGTTCTTCACATTTTTGAAAAGAAAATCCATGAGGTAGAGACCAGGTTATTTTTGTTTCTTATTTTTCCATCACATTGGTTAGAAAGATACAGGGACACCTTAGCTTGGAGAAGCTCAGGGGATGTCATTCACCCA